>JANPXK010001040.1:0-48371 GCA_024704745.1 Rosa lucieae
ACCTAACATTTGTACAAATCGAAGTGGAATTGAACATGATGTGAGTAGATTTTCTTCTTGTTAAAGTTGTTGATAAAATGGATAATGTAAGTGTAAGTTTCTTATCATCTCGAATAGCAGCGGTAATAAACGGGCCGTAAGGGCAGAAAATGACCATGATCCCGACACGTTTAATATCGGCCCAAGAATGACAAAGATAGGGCTAGATTGGCTTGGTCCATTCTTTCGGGCTGGACTGAGCCAAGTTATATTGGATAATGGGTAGGCATGGGTCGGCCTAGCACGAAATAGGGTTATATTGTTGATGTAGAACCAAACAGTATTAAGAACGAGTTTCGTTGCAAGTATGAAAAAATAAAAAATAGTGATCATGTTTTACAAAATCGAAATTTTACACGGACCACAATATTTTTTTTTTGATGAATGATGAGAATGCATATTTTTGGCACAACGCTTACCTTAAAAATGTTTGTAAGAACGTACATTTCATCATTGGAGCTTCAAAAAGAAAGAGCAATGATGCCTTACTAATTTTGACTAAGAATGTATAGAGCCAGATATTCACTACGAAGGTGGCTTCTCCGCTGAAGGGGAGCGGTGAAGCTTCAATGATGAAGATGTCACTGTCATGGACCTTCTAGTTGGATGACCACTCGGCTAAGAAAACCAAGTAGGCGAAGGAAGAAACAACTGGGGTCTGCTCCGTTAGCCGGCTCGAGACATTCAAGAGTGTTTTAGAAGAGCTCGGAATTTACAATTCTCGATCTAGAGAAGTTGTTGGGAAGATCTCCGGTGTACGACTTGTATTGTTTTAAATGCGACATTAAGTCAAGGTACGGGGGTCCTGATGAAAATGTTTGCATGCAGGACCTTCTTCTGCCTCCTATCCCTTAACTCTACGGGAAAGTGCAGGATTTAATGCTGAAAACACGAACACTGTGGAAGGAGAACAAATTCCTCTTGGTGGCTAAGGTTCTTACTGATGAAGTTTTTAGACAGGATGATTTCATGCGCCAGATGACTAGATTATGGAAATTTGCTAAAGGGTGTCAAAAGCTGTTGACAACAATCTCTTCCTCTTTTGCTTTTCTTTGCTGAGCAATATGCAACGAGTTCTTGATGGGGAACCATGGTCATGTAGTAATATCTTAGTATTAATGGCACCGATAACGTCAGCATCCTCATATGCTATTCACTTGTCTGAGGCTAAGTATGACCGAGTCTACGACGAAACTTATTGGGGACACTCTTGGCCAGTACATTGATGATCGTGATAATGATTTTGACTGTATTGGAAGCACTCTTCGTATCCGAGTTCATCTGGATGTTGCTCAGGCTTTATTAATTCCAAAGGATTACCGTGACTCAAGAAGACATTGGAGATTTAGAGGTGGAGTTTTCATATGACTTTCTACCAGAATTATGCTATTTTTGTGGTGTCCTCTTTCATTCAACCGGTGGCTACCCTAAGCGTGGAGAAAAACCAAATGATCCGATGGATTTCCCTTTTAGCTCTTCCCTACGCAATACTTCACGAATGTTGCCGGGGTTTTGTCCTCCCAATTCTCATTCATTTTCTATTGGTTTGGCGGTAATCCAAGGCAGAGGTGATGCTAGAGTTAGTCACGTTGCAATCAGAGTAGATTCGGTGGTTCATAGTGAACGGTTACCAGCGGTTACTAACAGTTACAACCGGAGGTTGGATAGTGGGTTTGATACCGTTCAGATTTCATGGGACTCTCCTACTCACGCACCCTCTACTTCTATATTGGGTTCTCTTTTACCCACTCAGGCCCAATCTATTTTAGGCCCTTATGAACAATCACGTGACATTTTGACACCACTAGTACAATCTAGTGCCACTTTGTTGATGCAGCAAACTGATCCTATGGCTGCTTTTATCTCTACATCAGTTGGGAAGTCACTTTCGTCATTACTAGTTATTGCTTCTACTTTCTCAGACTCCTCTCATGAGTCTCATCTCAATTCATGCTTGGTGGAAGTACCAATTGTCTCTCAAACTGTATCTTTCTCTTCTTACCATGTTAACTTAAAGAGGGCTACTCTTTCAAAGGCTTTGAAAGCGACTGTGGCGAAGGAAAACTTGACCAAAGTTGATGATCCTCTTCTAACTTCTTTGAAGACAACTAAACCTTGCACCCACTCACATGCTTCTTCCTTCGAAATTTTGATAGGACCTCTTCAAGATGCTAGTAATTGCAATTCTTCAGATGTGGGTGTGGCTTCCTCCTAGACCTCCAAGCCTAAACTCAAAGTCAGTTCCACTTCACCAGCTATTTATAAAAGGAAGGCACCAGTGGGTTCGGCTCGGCAGACCCATTTCAAAAAATGAAATCATGATGATGTGCTCTAGAATTGGGTTGTCCTGGAAGCATATTATTGTGCTCTTAGAGTTGCTGGGGTTGATTGATCTTATATTGCTTTCATTTTGGAAACAATATAATCAACTTAACAAACTCACGTTGCTTTGATGGTTTGCCTTTTCTACTGCTGGAAATGTTGCTCTTAGTGGAGTGGTCTCTGGAGTAGTCAAAGAGGGTGAACTTGGATGGTGTGTGGTCTTTGATTTAGATACTTGTGGATCTCCTCCAATATGAAGTTGCCGGCCTTCGCAAAGTTCTCCTGTTGTTACTGGTCATTATATTGTTGCTTTTGCTAGTTCTTCACTGTCAAGTTTTATCTTTGTTGAATTGCAATTATTGTAATAGAAGAAGTGATGATCCCATTCCGCTTCTTCCCTACAGTTATTGGTACATATGCCCTAGGAAATGTATTCAGGCAGCACATGTTTAGTTAGGTAGCGCTTTTATTTCCTGCATTCCAAATTGGGGTAATGGATAGAACTTATTGGCTATCCGATGTACTTATATCTGATGTACCTATCTAAATTGCTTACTAATATGCAATTTCTTATTTAAAAAAAAAAAGATGAAAATTTATTAAAATTTTCAAAACCCTAAAATTCAGCGTCTTATAGTAACTGGTTGCTACAAAGTTGGGCCTAGGCCAATCAAGCTCCGTCCAACTATCAGCCCTCGCAGGACGTCGACCGTCAAAAGACCATATATCCACATCGCTCCGACTCGAAGTCAATATCGACCTAGAGCAAAACTTCAAACCAACAATCCTTGATCGTAATCCACCGACGACGCGGAGGAATTTGTTAATCTTGACCTAGCCACCATCACAAAAAGGAGGCCCAGGGCCCCACACCGCCACGTCATTCATTCTCCACAAAAATCCCTGGACTTGGTGGCCGGGATCAGTCTAATCCAGAAGGACTCGAAGAGTTTCCAGAGCTAGGATTTAATATAGATTTTTTTACCAGGTCTGGACAAAAACCGTTTACCAGAGTGTGAGTGTTTGACAAGAAGGATATGAGGAAACAGTGGTTTCACGACGTACTGGATTATAGTTACTGCAGAAACCTGTTGAACATATTGGTTCCCGGACGCAGCGGTGATAGTTGCTTCTACGAGTGTAACTCTGGTTTACTATTGAACATCTCTAAAAAAAGTTGAATATATATATATGAGCAACAAATCTCAAGAATAGGTTGTCTTTCTTTTTCTACTGAAGAATCGGGCTCTTCCTATCAAGGCAATATCAAGGTGTAAGAGCTCCATGTCAATAATGGTGATTATAAATTAATAATAGGCTTCTAATACGGTGTTACTTTTTTCGTTGTTATGGTTGTTAGCTGCTATCGCTTCTTACAAATATCAAGGATTTCTCTGTTCCCGTTCCAATGGAGAATCCGATGTATGGAGATTGATATTTCTGCAATCTTTCAGTTATTGTTAATATTGTTGGTCATCTTTTCTACACTATATACATGTACAATTTTGGTATATATACATAACAGGTATAAGTACTTTGTAATCCTCCAAGGGAGAAATCAACTTTGACATCTTGTTCTTATCTGATATTCTGTCATTGATCTGTTTCAGCATATAGTTGACAGCATCGCTGCATTTTGGCTGTTTACCTTGCCTTCGGTTGTAGGTGATCACGACTAGGATGATGAAGTCTAGAAAACTTTAGGTTTTTGATACACGTTGATACACAGCCCTAGTTTGTTTCTTATCATATTGTGATGGGAATATGCCTTATAATTTAAAGCTCTAGCAGAAGAATAAAAATATAGGCTTTGCCTTGTTTTGGAGAAAATTATGCCTTTTTTCTTAAATATAATAAAAGATCTTATTGCTCAGTATCCCATTTTGCGTTGGCATTTGTTGTTGTTTCAGTAGTTTAATAAACAAGTTTGTGATATTGCCCTACTCTATTTCCTTGTTTGTGAACTATCATTTTGGTTAGGAATAACTTCGTGATGGTGGCCAAGGTAAAACCTGGCTGGGAGCAGTTGCAGGAAGTAATAAACTTTCTGTATAATAGTGAAACGTTCTAGTATCAAATTGTTTTGAATATGAGCTGTATCTTTCTCTGCGTTCTTTAAATACCTTGTTTTTGCAGAACTTAATATACTGAGGTGCTGAAAATGCTGTACGTCCTGGTCCATTTGAAATATTTGCTGGAAGATATCAAGTTGATAGCGCTGACATATAATTATTGGACTTATAGGAAGAGAACTTGATATCTTTCTACTATAGAATTGCCAGGCAAACTTGTCAACTCTTCTTGGCCTTGGCCTTGGCCAGCGAAGGAAAAAAAAAAAAAAATCTGCAGACCTTTTCTTATTGGTCTTGGCTCCTTTTGTCAGTCCTCTTGCCATTTCTGCTTAATTTTATAATATTTTTTTCTCACTTCAGCTACAGCTCTGATGTCCTTTATAGATCTCCTTCAAAATTTGTCTACCTGAGGTAATATCTTATAGCCATCTGCAGTCAATTTGAATTTTTTAGTCAAAAACTGGATCCATATACATGTTAATAATTGAATTCATACATTTTAAAAACGCATAGTTTGTGCAGTTTGCTGTTATTTTTTTTTTCATTTTTTATCTCTCACTTTTCATTTGACAAGGTGCTTGATGTGAAATTACTTGATATGCCTTGATCTCCACAGATCCTGCTCTTGCAAGGGATGATATCCTGTTATTGTATAAATATCCCTTTCAATAAAGCGAAGAAGGCACTTGAAGCAGAAGTCAGGGAACTTATCCTCCAACAAGGCCACAAAATTAGGGTGTACGTAACCTATCTACGATCTACATGTTAGATTTATTCTTGGTATCTATCAGGCAGAAAGAAGAGGAAGATGTACACCCTATTGTACATGGTTAACTAACTGTTACGCAGCAGCAGGAACTGGACCTTCCACTGAATGTCTGAATGCATCTTCCTGGAGTGCGGATTCCAAAGATCCTGAGGAGCTTTATGAAATGACCCTTTTTAATGCTCAGCGAGCTAGAAATTGCTGACAATGCAGACTGTGAGACTAAGTGGTGTCAAGAAAAGGTTGGTAACTTCTGATTCATGTACCTATGGAAGTTAATGGATTGCTTTCCCTTTTCTGTTCCTTAATCGACTCAAGAAATACATACTGAAGCAAAAGTAGCTGTCGACTTCCCATTTCTTCAAAGAAAAAAATTGTATGTTGCAATAAAAATGCCAAATTTTGGACCTCTGTCAGGTTAGGTTGTTTGAGATGCTTGGTATTGTACCTGGACCCTTGTGTACTCTCAGAGCAAGTGGATTATTACTTAATTAGCAAGTTAATCCACTAGTCTACACAATCTGGATCTCACTAAGAGGACTTTGGATTCCTGGTAGCTTGCTGAAATGGATGCATCCATATGTCGATTTTGTCAATTCTGAGCACCCAATCTAGCTACCACCATCCTGTTGTATCCTGCATTAGTACTCTTTGCCTTTATATAAACAAGTTGTGTAGTCCATCATGGATTCTAGAGTTGTTCTCTTCCTGTAAGATGATGCGGATCTCTAACGGCCAGGAAATTTGACATTTAGATGCAGGCTGATATGCTCCTGTGGAGGAAGAAAACTCTGAACTTTCCTGGTTAATTTGTAAGGAGTTTTTGCTGAAGTATTGGAATACTAAGAAGGATTATGTAAAGCTGACTCCAAGAAGCTGATCATGAAAATGTGACAAATGTACGTAGTTTTGACTTGGTGTATGAATGCCTTGATGCCTTGCAAGTTCTGTTGCAGCCAAGAAGCACTTCATAATACCAGTTTTCAGTACTGTTATGTGAAAACTTTTGCTTTAACTATGGCTATCTTTGTTGTATTAACGTTGTAACATTTTTTTTTTTGTCTGCAAACCCCCTTATGCTATGTTGGTCTTAAGGCGAGTTGAGAATTTGATGAAACTTGATGATCAAGATATTGCTGAACAGTCGGTGAAATGGCATTGACACAACCTTTTGTGTATTCTCAGTAGAGATTTGTATCTCCAGCAAACATGGTTGAAGGTTAGAGAAAACGGATTTGAATAATGAAGCTGCTGCCTGTCTTTGAACAACATCTGACAATTGATGTACAAAGCAATGCTATTCACACCAGACACAATGAGATCTCAACATCTTGGACACTGTAATCAATGGAATGAAGACTCGAACTCTTCTATATGAACATCACTGGAATGGCTGTTTCCAGATTGGATGATTATACCCTTCATTCTTTTATATGTAACCTGTTATTTGGAACAATCTCAACTTAGATAAACGCATAGCATGATAATTACAACCATTATTTTCTTCTTTTGACTTTTTGAGAATTCAGAACCTAATTTCCTGCATCACAAATCATTTATATATTCTAGCTAGCATTTGGAAACACAAACCAGAAGCATACAATTGTAGATATAAAATTATTCAAAAGGCCATTTAATATCACAATGCACCACATGATGAACTGTAACAAATATTACAATACTTCTTTATATTAACATTCTCCTTATAAAACCAAGTAAACCACAGAACAAGTACACCTAAACATGGTCGAACAATATCTGAAATATAATAGTAAAGGAGTTAGAATCCAACTTTGGGTACCAGGACAGTGTCCTTTACCCACTAGCACCTCTACTAAGATTAGAATCTCGACTCTGAACATAATTCAGCCTATATAGCAAAGACTAAACCAACGTGGCAGGCAACCACACCTGTTTTCAGTGGCGAACTATTGACATTGAGTTTCAATACTCCTAAACTCTAAATTAGCTTCCATTAGATTGGAGATAATACAAGTTTTGGTTTTCACAGAAACCCTTTTCCTTGTGCACTCCAATAGTTATTCTACTGCAAGGTCCTCCTCTTGTGAGTTACGACTGATCTTCACTTGAGAGTTTTCCCTTTTGCAAATATATAACAAATCTTGATTAAGTCCTTTGCAATTCTTGCCAACCAAAGAAAATAAAATGAAAGCAAAAACAGGAAAGGAGCAAATAAAGCAAACCGGTTAGCCTAGTTTCCAATTTGCTAAAGAACATTCATTCAGCCGCCAACAGCCAACTTGAAGATACTTATATCAAAACTCACAGCTGTATAAATATCAAAAAGTTCTCAATTGATAAAGGAGCCAAATGATAAAGCTACAAATGACTATCAAGTTGATTGGTCCAAAGTCAAACTGGATGGACAACTGATAATTTGCAAATTGCATCCATGATACTGTTGCAAGGCCAAGTCATGATCGTCTTATATTTTAACCTATGGTTCTGACCAGACAATAAAGAATCAATTCTCACCTATTAAGTTTGTTAATTAGCTACTGGGAAAACCAAAAAGAATTATTTAGCTGTGAGATTGAGTATCTTCCTGATTAAGAAAACAAAAATGACTATCCTGCTTAATCTTTGGAGATAATACAAGTTTTGGTTTTCACAGAAACCCTTTTCCTTGTGCACTCCAATAGTTATTCTACTGCAAGGTCCTCCTCTTGTGAGTTACGACTGATCTTCACTTGAGAGTTTTCCCTTTTGCAAATATAAACAAATCTTGATTAAGTCCTTTGCAATTCTTGCCAACCAAAGAAAATAAAATTATTCAAAATGGATAATGACGCGAACTTCATAATTACAAGCAAATAAACAATCACACACACATACAGAGATACCAAAAACAAAAAGATTAAAATGCTTCTGTATCCAAAGAAAAAAAAACAATTCACTTGTAAATAATTTGTCTACATTCCCAATACCACAATGGAAATTTTTGGTCCTTGAACTTCTCTATATATAGAGGCAGCAAATAAGACCATGTATACAAACTTCAGTACAGAAGCAACAGCAGCAGTTCTACAGAGATCAAGAAATCGCATAGAATCACAAGAATAATGATGTTAATTTGGAATTTTCTAATAGAATCAGTTGGTGCCACTAAAAAATGAACGTTCCTAAACCATCACAGCTCAAAATTCACTCACTCAGGGAAAACAAGTTAAGAAAAAGGTTCTAAAGCATACCATAATTTCACTCACTCACTTATAAGTTTTACCATTTTAATTAAAAGCAACATTCCTGAACCATGAGAGTTCAAAATTCACAATGAGATCCAAAAGAGAAATAAAATTCTATATTATGAGCTACAAATCTCCATCCACATGTCCTCTAAAGCACAAAATCATGTTAAGTTAATTAGCTACCTGTAAGTACTTAATCCAACTTCTAATCACGAGTCTGCTTAGTACACTAAGCAAGCTATTCTGCAATGTATAAGAACATTGATGAAAATGCAAATAGCTAGCAACAAATTTCAGCAAGTCCATATGACCAAATTAAAACCGCTTTTGGAGTGCAGAAATGCACTCCAAAACTGGGCCTTAAAAACATCGAATTCTAACGTCTTAAGGCAATTAGTAAGAGGAGTTCCAAGGAAAGCAACTCTTTACATGATTATATAAGTGAAATGAATGAAGAAATGAAATTGCTCGCATCTATTATGAAACATCTTCTTACATTATTATATAAAATCCATTCATGCACTGTAGTCTCCGAATTGAAAACCAGCTAATTAAGTGTAGATGTAGGACATCATGTTCCTTATCTATAAGTTAGAATTTTACGGACCACGGCCATTGAAAATTGGACTTTTTTAGTTTAATGTCCAACATATATAAATTTTAACACCAGAGCCAAAGTGAAAACTCCCGTTAGAATAAAACTTATTCATGCACGGCCATGCCCGTCTTGTTGATAACATTCAAAAAGAAGGGCTTAATAAGCATGATACATTAATTGAACTAATTTTGCATGACTGAGTTCCTAGGGCATATAAAAGTTTACCTTTCACCTCATTTTTCAGCAGAATAATAGTAAATGATCAAACCAGAATAAACAAAATTGAATAGAACATGGATCATGTAAGAATGTGTTGGGACTTGGGATGCAACTGCAGCTAGCGTAGACAAATGATATCACCAACCAGAACTATGGTCCACCTAGCTATCAATCGATCATGAGCATCTTTAGGCTAGTTTTTTTTTTTTGGTAGGCTAACAACATAACATTCATACAAATTGAGTAGAATTGACCATGGTGTCTGCAGATTCTACTCCTTACCTTCATGAAGCGTTGCGAAGATAAATATTCTAGTTGGAATTATTGATGAAATAGATAATGTATGCGTAAATTTCTTATTATCTCAATTAGGGGCTAGTAAATGGGGGGCAATGCCTGACACATTTAATATTAGTTTATCACATTTAATATTAGCCTGACACGGCTCGAACACGATAAGGATGAGCCTGGGCCTACTTGACTCATTCTTTTAGACTGGGCTGGGCTAAGGTATAGTAGACCATGACTTTGCAATGATCGTCCTGGAAAGTTTCAAGCACGACAATATTTTTTTTTTAATTTTCATTGTCAATTTTTTTTCTTATTAGGATAAAAATTTTGTTGTTATATTTTTTTGGTAAACCATGAGAGATTCGTTTGAGCACAACTCTATTATTGATGTGAAACCGAACAGTATTAAAAATGCATCTCGTTGCAAGTATGAAAAAAGAAAAGTTCGAGATCATATCCTGCAAGATCGAAAATTTAGGCAGACCATAATATTTTCTTTTCGGATGAATGATGGGAATGCATATTTTGGCACAACACTTGCCTTGGAAATGTCCTTAAGAATGTACTTTCTATAAAGGAACTTCACAAAGATAGAGCAATGGTGCCTTATTAATTTTTATTAAGAACGCATCAAAATCAATAAGGCAATTATGTTCGGGAAAAACTCTAGTTAGAAGAGTGTGACAAGATGTTCTTCCCTCGGATAGTTTTGGAGCAGCCATGAGGTAATTACTAACTTGAGTTCTTGTTGCTTGTAGAAGAATACATGCAGGTGCAATTTAGGCTAAGAATTTAAGAGAGATTTCGAAAATCATTGAGGATGATACTTTTTTAGTAAAATAGTGGCTGCCAAGATTGTGAAATTTTTGTCCCGCACATGTCATAATGCTATTGAGAAAATCTTTCATTTAATTCAAACACATATTCGACAACTCAAGGTAAATATTGGCTAGGTGTACCGGTATAAGTTTTTTATCATCTCAATTAGCAATGGTAAACAGGCCAAAAGGCTTGAAAACGACATGAGCCTGACAAGTTTAATATCGGCTCGAGCATGACCAAGATGAGGTTGGACCGGCTCGGTCTATTCTTTAGGGTTGGACGTACTGGGCTGAGTTACATAAGGCAAGAGTCGGCCTTGCACGTCCCAAGCACAAAATATGGGGAACTTTTATTTTCTTTTGCTTATCAAAATTTTTTCTTTTTGGGCTAAAAACTTTGTTTTTATTTTTGTGGTATAGCATAAGAGATTCGTTTTAGCACATCTATATTATTGATGTAGAACCAAATAGTATTAAGAACGGATTTAGTTACAAAGTATGAAAAAATAAAAATTCGAGATCATGTTTTACAAAATAGAAATTCTATGCGGACCACAATATATATATTTTTTTGGGATGAATGATGAGAATGCATATTTTTGGCACAACGCTTGCCTTAAAAATGTCCATTAGAACGTGCATTCCATCATTGGAGCATATATCAAAATCGATAAGGCAATGGTGTTTGAGGGAAACTCAAGGGAAATTTTTTTTATTCCCTCGAGTACAAAGACAGTGTCCCTTACCCAGTTGCACCTCTACTAAGATTAGAAGTTGAATGCACATCCCAACCCCTTAAGGTGGTATCTGAAAGTCAAAACATTGAAATTAGATGAGCTGTGTAAGAATGAGCTATGTGTCCTAATAAAACCAGTTGAGATGATAAGACAATTATTACTTACATTATCCATTTCATCAATAACTTCAGCACAAATGTTACACTTTCAAAAGCATCATGCAGGCAAGGAATAAAATCTGGCGACATCTTGGTCAATTCTACTTCGATTTGTAGGTATATCAGGTTTCCCTGCAACAACAACAAAAAAGTATATTTTTATCATAAACAAAAACAAAATAAAATAAAATCATAAAATACTGGGTGTTGCGAATAAATAACAAACCTTGACTACATCATTTGCAATTCTTGCCCACCAAAAGAAAAGAAAATGCGTTTCAAAAAAGCATCAGTATAGATAGTTCCTAGACCCTAAAAACAACAATAAGACACTTCATCTGTAAAGAATATGCAACAAAAGAGAGATTAATAAAGAATCTGTAAGCAGCAAAAAGGAAGGATCGTGGGCTGATTACAGCAAGAAGGCACCAAGCATCTGTTCAGCTCTAGAAGCCACATCCATATCATTATCATTGTCATCATCATATGTGAGCTTTGGGGTACGAGGCAAAAATATGATTTTCAAGGATAGCCTAGCATTGTCTCTGACTTTGAATGCGAATGTGGCATCTAATCATCTTATTCTTTCTCTCATCCACTTCACTGGGGCGATGTTCAGACATAAGAAGGCAGACAACGTTATCTTCTAGGTGTACCAGCCGATAATTGGGTAATGGAAGATCACCAAAATAATCATCCTTGTATTCCATCAAGTATGGAGGCAGCTACACACGACTGTAGTCTTGTGTGATGCTATCAAAGTCATATGAAATTAGATGCATTGATATGTGCTGACCATCATAGAGCTGGAATGTGAAAAGCACATATTGTTTACGATCATTCACAACTAAACATGTGCCCTTAAAACAGAATTAATCGAGGGAGAATTGGTTGGCTGACATTAGTCTTCTCCATCCTTGGTCAGCTGTGTCAAAACGGAAGCTTAAATCACTATCAAAAATCAATATATTTGTACCTACAACTGCATAGTATATATCGAACTAACAAGCCGGGTCTGAGTATTTAAAAGGATAACAAAAATAGTATCCGATTGGAGGTGGTGTCAGTTTAGACCAATCATTATCGTCAAACATTTTCAAAAGAGAATAATGATTTACTGAGAATGTATAGTTTGTTGTCCACCTTCACCAGCTGGGGCTGGATGTTCCCTTTCAACATCTTCTTCGAGAGCAGCAACGACACCTGAGTCTCTTCTGTAGTCTTAAAATAATAGATCTTACTGACTTGGTGATGTATGAAACACCCACTAACCGGTTAACCTAGTGTCGGACAATGCAAATAAGCCACTTTTACACCACCCCGAAAGAGAATTTTGGAGTCTCAAATGCCACAACCCATATAACGAGGAAGACCATCGCCGGAAAACCTACCAAAGCAGAGGTATATATAGAGAGAGATGATCGTCAGGAATGAAGACTTTTTTTTACTGGCGCAGAGTGCTCATCAATTACAAGAGTGCTTGCCCACAGCGTTGAATAATCTCGTTTCTTCCTTTCTCCACCTTGTCTTCTTCATTCACATTCTTGTTGCCCTTGCACTTGCCCTTTATTGAAAATTTAGATCTATATGACAGTCTTGTCGCCCTGCACTTTCTTTGGCCCTTGCACTTTTGTTCCACATTTTCAACTTTATAACATGTTTGATCAAAATCCACGTTTACCGTTTAACATAATAGTATTATTTATGAAGATATATGTTTCTTTTTTAATAGATGAAGATATATGTTTTTAACATGAAAGAGTTTTATAAAACAATTTAATTTATAGTGAAGGTTTTGAATGAACTGGCTGTAGAAGGTTAAGTGAGAATCTCGCATGTGTGTGAAGCCAATATGGGCAAAACCGCTAGAATGAATAGCTGCAATTTGTTCGATTCAAGACTTAATTCATCTGCATTTGAAGCGAGAATGGTATGTTGCCAATATAATTCATACTTTCTTTCATTCACGCAAATGCAAATCATTTTGAACTTGATTAACATAAAAGTATCATTTTATGAACACAAGTGTTTTTTTTTTTTTCTTAGATGAAGATATATGATTTTAACATAAAAGAGTTTTATCAAACAATTTAATTTATAGTGAAGGTTTTAAATGAACTGGCTGTATAAGGTTGAGTGGGAATCTCACACGTGTGTGAAGCCAATATGGGCATAACTGCTGGAATGAATAGCTGCAATTTGTTTGATTCAAGATGGAATGTGCATTTGAAACGGTAATGGTATGTATGCTTCATCCTTGTTATGTGAACGGTCGATTGAAATTGATTGGTATCATCCATTATTGGAATTTTATGTTTTTTGTTTTTTGACAACCTAGCATTAGCAATGAAATAAGTTTTCAACTTCTGTTTAAAGCCTTAAGATTTACTTGGATTGTGAGGCCATGCTGCCAATATATATAATTCATACTTTCTTTCATTCACGCAAATGCAAATCATTTTGAACTTGATTAACATAAAAGTATCATTTTATGAAGATAAATGTTTTTTTTTTTTTTAGATGAAGATATATTTTTTTAACATAAAAGAGTTTTATCAAACAATTTAATTTATAGTGAAGGTTTTGAATGAACTGGCTATAGAAGGTTGAGTGGGAATCTCGCACATGTGTGAAGCCAATATGGGCATAACCACTGGAATGAATAGCTGTAATTTGTTCGATTCAAGATGGAATATGCATTTGAAACGGGAATGGTATGTATGCTTCATCCTTGTTATGTGAATGGTCGATCGAAATTGATTGGTATCATCCATTATTGGAATTTTATGTTTTTCGTTTTTTGTCAACCTAGCATAGCAATAAAATGAGTTTTCAACTTCTGTTTAAAGCCTTAGGATTTACTTAGATTGTGAGGCCATGTTGCCAATATAATTCATACTTTCTTTCATTCACGCAAATGCAAATCATTTTGAACTTGATTAACAACTAGTGGCAAATATTGTTCAGTTTATGCTTATGAATTTGTTTACTATCTCTCATCTCAATGAATCACATACCAAGCTACTCTTTTGGTCTTCAATTCTAAGCTTCTCAAATTACTTTGCTTTATTTTTTCAATGTCATCCAAGCACAACTAGTACTGATTACTTTGCTTTACTATTTTCTTGTTTTGCTTTTAATACAGTTGGCTATTGAGATATTTTGCTGTAATTGTCATTTTGGGCATAGACCCAGGTGAATTTTTATTTCAAATCTCAGAATAATGTGTGTGCTTTTGTGTATTTCTGATCAATGTCGTCTGTTTTTGGTTAATACCGAAATCATAATTTGCAAGTTGGAAGGTGATGGTAGCAGTTTAACTAGAAAGTTCGATTAAAATGACAGTTTATTTTGTTTTATTATTATTATTATTATTATTATTATTATTTTAAGAGCTTTTTACCAATAACTACAAAATGACACTACTATTTACCAATAGCAGACTCCAACCAATAGCTCATGCGGCCAATAATTAAAACAGGCTGTCAGCCCATTTTATAGAAAAAACACTCAAATATTAAGAAAATTACGAAACATACCACTGAGACTCACATAACCCATTTCTCCCAAAATCAGAACAGTTCCAAAATCGAAACCATCCCAAAATCCAAATCCTCCGTAAATCGATCTAGGGCTCCGACGAAGGTAGGGGACGAAGCAGCTGGCGGATCGAGGCGGCGAAGCAACTGGCTAAGGGAGGCTGCGAATCTGGCGAAGCGAGGCTGCGAAGCCTGCGAAGTGAGGCGGCGAAGAGAGGCTGCGAAGCCAGCGAAGGGAGCATCAAATCTTTGATTCTCTTTCGCTTTCCTTTCACTATATGTCACGCCCCGAATTTTGAATAAAGAAAATTCAAAATCCGAAACGCGAGAACAAACACAAGAAAACATATATAGAAAATTTTTCAAATAACTAAGTAACAACCAAATTGAACTCACAATGTCAATACCGACTCGTTCTTTAGAGTCACATATTACATTACAATAGTTTACAAATTAAACTGAATATCAATTCAACTTGTAACCACTCTCACCAACTCACTACACAGCGGAAGATTACAAGTATAAGCGCCCTTCTACACCCACGTGACGGAAAGTCCACCTCAGCTTTGATAACGATCACCCGATATTTTAACCTGCACAATAACCCCTACACCATAGAATAGTGCACCGGGAATGTAAACAACAAACCCGGTAAGCTTTTCAGCTCGTATGAGTAAACTCAATTAAAGTGACTCACGTCACGCATGCTTATAATTTCTCAATTCGTGAGATAATTAAAGCAACAACATTTAATTCCACAAAATACATGCTTTCACCATCTTAGCTTAACAAAAACAATATGCAATTATCACAACAAAATCATCAAGTTCAAATTAAACAATAACATGCTCAATAATTTCAACCCAACTAAAACCCACATGCTCTGGCTCTCAATTCATTTTATCTTATTTCTCACAATCTCCAATTATACAAATAACTCCCAATATTTTAAACATTTTACGTCCCCACAGTCTATCAGATCACCATTCCCTTGCCCCAATGACACAACCAGGAAATCATACTCATTTCCCCCAACATAACGTGGTTGCCAAAATCATGTCATCCCAACTCATTTCCCAATCACTACAGATCACAACCCACAACTATACCCACAATAAGAATTAAGCAAAATCAGTAATCCCTGCATAGAAACTTAGTTTAGGAGATCACATGAAAACAAACAAAAGAATTCATAGTAATCCCTGCATATGGTTTAGTTCAGGAGATTACAAATAAAACAAACAATACAAAAGACAGTAATCCCTGCATATAACTTAGTTCAGGAAATTACAATAAAACAAACAATACAAAAGCAGTAATCCCTGCATATAACTTAGTTCAGGAAATTACAATAAAGCAAACAATACAAAAGCAGTAATCCCTGCATATAACTTAGTTCAGGAGATTACTTAAAATTCAACAATTAAAAGGAAAAGGAAAATCAATAAAGAAGTCAAACAACTCACACTAAAGTCAATCATCACCCATCAACTTCAAACTAACGTCAATAGTCGATGATCACCCATCAACTTCGACTAAAGTAGATGATCACCCATCAACTCACAATAAACACCAGATCCGAAGATCAGAAAACTGTCACCACTGTGACACCAGATCCGAAGATCAGAAAACTGTCACCACTATGACACCAAATCCGAAGATCAGAAACTATCACCACCATGACACCAGATCCGAAGATCAGAAAACACTTAAAACAAATCCCCCATGACTCAAATACCTTCCTCAAGGAAAACACACTTTTACACAATAATCAACACATCATGATAATTGTATGCTAGTAAGAGAAATACTCGAAATAACAATTCAATCAACTCTCAATCATTACTTCACCAATGTCACACCATCCAATATATATATTTCACGTAAATATATATATATATATATATATACGTAGTCATTCACGCATGAATGACTACTAATACCAACTATAGTTTTATAAATTATACTTCTCGAAAATCATTTTATATCAAAACATTGTTTTCACTTACCCATGAACCGTTGTCGATCAAGTTCATATATTTTAAAACAAATAATTTGTTTCGAAAATGATTTAACAATTAAACAAGTAATTCCGAGTAATAAATAAATCCGTTCGTAAATGAACCACGTGAGATTTACTCACCTCTAATTCCAGCTGCGTCTTCACACAAATACCAAGACGAGCACAAAATCATCCAAACTCCGCTCACGCAATTCCATCAATCACCTAACCGCATCAAGGTCACACTCAATACCACACAAAACACACAATTCACAAAACACATTTATATGACAATCAAACAGTCGGATTCTCATCCGAGACCATCCAACGTCTTCGGAACACTTCTACGATCACTATATCAAAACTACAAGTCGATCGGACAGCCGAATCCTCACGGATAGAAAACCGATCAAACCGAAAACCCTAAAACTTGGAAAATTCATAACATGCTCATACCATTTCCAAAAATTACAAACTATATATCGAAATGCTCGTATCAACGAGTAGAATATAAAAATGGGCAGAAACTGCCCTAGAGGTCCCTGGAGGTGGCCGGAAAAGGCCGCCGGAGTTAGAGGCAGAGCCGCCGCCAATGGTGTCGGGGCCAGGCTGCTCCTCTTCGTCTCATCAAGCCTAACAACTTTCATAACTATCACAAAGCTTGAATCGAAGTAAAAGGGGTCGAAAACCTACCCCGAAAATCGGTGAACTTGGAATTTTCCCAGTTTTCCGGCGGAGCTCCGATCTGCTTCCACGCTCCACTACAGCCTAAGTCCTTCTAGGACCATATATGTGCTTACTATTAAGTTGGACCATATATGTGCTTACTATAGTTAAAATTTATATTATAAGCATATTTATATTTCATGCACACTTAATGGCTCCTGTGATTTATGAGTTGTTATACCATTGTGAGGTGTTGGTCTTTTGTTAAACATCTGTTTTCTCATAGTTTGATTTGATGAATCATGAATTGACTAAGCTTTAGGATGAATTATGAATTTCTGACTTGCCCTTGTGCACACTTCATAGTTACTAAATCTGAAGCAGTAGCATTCTTGTTGCTTTGAGAATTGATAGTCCAAGTGGAAGACTATAAGATTAATTTTATTGAAGGAAATCAGCTATTAGTGTGCCTAATCAAACTAAGTAGTAATAGGAGAGAAGATTCTAGAATTCCTAACCCTACGCGGATTAGTATTCCTTGTAACATTAGAATATGTACTTATAATCCCTATATATAGGGCTCATATTCTCAATAATACTATACGCAATTCTCTCTACATTCTCTATTGATTCCCTTTTACTTAAACACATTATCAGCACGACTCTAGCCACAAAACAAAAACCAAAACCTGAAAATCCTCTTCACCACCGCAGCACCTAGCCCGAGATAGCAGAACCATCACCGCAGCCTGCCCTTCGCGCGCCCCCGCTACGCGCCTCTGCGCTCCTTCGCCACAGCCCACGTGTCCGAGCGCCTACAACCTTGCACCACATCCCCTGCTGCCTTGCGAGTTGTTCCTGCAGCTACACGCCCCTGTGTCGCTGCCTGCTGCCCCCTCCCTGCAGCACCTTCGACCATCATACCTGCCAGCCCGCGTGCATACCTGCTAGCGCGCCACTGCAGCCCTGCCGCACCTCCAAAGCCATCTGTTACGACCAGGATTGCAAATCGTTTGCAATCCTAGCTTAGGATTGAACTGCTTCTGAAATCCTAACCCCGGATTAAAGCAGTTTTCGGCCTACATCCCTGCAACCCTTGGCAGCAACCAAAATACCTTGCTGCCATCACCACCGAGCCATCCAAAGCTACCTCCATCGATCACCAAATCAACTCCAAACTCAAGTAATCAAGGTTTCAAGCTTCAATTAACCAAGTAAGTTTTTATAATTAGAGTTCCCGCTTTCTGAATTTAATTCCTTCTTCTTTTCTTCGGGGACTTGAAAAACTCCCTTCTTCTACATTCCACCTTTCTTATAACGTGGGTTCGATCATTGAAAGCGGAATCGTAGGGATTCACGCAATTAACAAACTAAGAGTGTTCGTAAGACTTTGGACTAAGAGCGTCCGTAAGCATCGATAAACGACCATATAAACATCATTGTTTCGGTCTAATCCAATCATTCTTGGAAATCGATTTCTTGGTAGCATAGCTCGGAAATCTTATTATTTATTAGTTGTCGTGGAAGTTTTAACTCCGAAACTAATATATTTCTTCTTCTTATTTCAGGATGTCGAAGCCAAAGCTTGACTTTCCTATGCTTGACTCAACTGGCTCTGAATATCATAGTTGGGTCACGGATGTTGAGAACCACCTCACTTCAAAAGGGATCCTTCCCGTAATTCAGGCACCAAATCCAGACCTCTTATTTGAGCGTACGGCTACTAATAATGCCACCGCACTCATTTTGATGAGACGCCACATGGATAAATCACTCTGATTGGAGTACATGGCAATCAAGGATGCTAGAGAATTATGGGTTGCGCTAGAAGAGCTTTTGGTAATGTTAAGGATACCCTCCTCCCTGACTTGAAAGTTCAATGGGGCAATCTACGATTCGCCGATTTCAAGTCTGTAGCTGAATATAATTCAGAAGTTCTGCGCCTCAAAACCATGTTGGGGTTCTGTGGACAGCCTGTCACAGAGCAAGAACTAATTGAGAAAACTCTCTCCACCTTTCCCGTCTCAGCTATTTTGCTATCCAAGCAATATCGAACTGAATACAATACTGGACTGATCACGAGGTTTCATCAGCTAATTAATGTGATGGCTGTAGCTGAGAAACATGATAATATTCTCGTGAGGAATTATAATTCAAGGCCTATAGGAACTAAGAGCGTTCAAGAGGCGAATTATAATAATGCACCCAAAGGAAGGTGCAAGGAGCAGAACCCTAAAATTAAGGGACACAACAGACGTTTTGGTCCATATAACCGCCCCACAAAGGAAGGTAATCATCAGAATGAAGGACGAACACGTGGCAATACATGGCAACGTGGGAGTGGAGGCCGTGGGACTCTAGGACGTGGAGGAGCCACCCGAGGCCGTGGGAATGGCGCCAACCCCTCTAGGGGACGCCACCCAAGTGCAAATAATGCACCTCAATTAAGGGGAGGAAATCACAACGACATGTGCCATCGATGTGGATCAAGTGAGCATTGGTTCAAGCAAACAATTAGCTGCGCATTACAAGGCATATAGAGACTTTAGAGAGCATGAAGCCTATCTTGCCGAAGAAGAAGAAGATGGTGATGATGCCAACGTCAATCTCACCATAGCGGACTTCAAATCTGACAAAGAATTGCACAAGGATGCTGCAGATTTTGATTAGTGTAGTCCTTTATATTTCCAAGAATTATGTAATTGCAATTATGCCTTAAATCAATAAAATGACTTTTCGTATTAACTTTTTCCCTCTAGGCGTACTCAAGAGTACTTGTGATGTCTAGGAAAGGTTTGATCTGAGAGAACAGTTTTAAAAGTGAGCAACGCTCCACCAAAATCTCACCTTACCTTACCTGGTCACAACTAAATTGAAATTACCGAACGGATTGAGTGACTACGATTTGATTTTTATGTTGGATTAGATTTTGGTCAAGAAACTTTGATGTAATCATTGGCTATTATTAATAAAGTCTCGATTTATTTTTATTCAATGTCTTGGACATCATTTAATTTCGAACTTTATTATTTTTCAGTATGTTTCCCGGAGAGCAAGAATGCCTCGTGGATAGTGCAACTACACATACTATCCTTCGAAATAGACAGCTATTTCTATGGATGACACCATCTCGATCTTCCGTGACTACGATGGCTGGATCATCTCAATTGATTCATGGTCGAGGACCAACCCAATTTATGTTGCCCAATGGCACAATTTTAAATGTCACCGAAGCTCTTTATGGTCTTAGGGCAGGAAGAACCCTATTGAGTTTCAAAGATATAAGAGCCAATGATTTTCATGCGTAAACGCATTGTGGGAATGGACAAGAGTTCCTTTGCATCACCTCTAATGACTACGGATATAAAAGAGTCTTAGAGAAACTTATGTGTCTATCTAGTGGGTTGTATGCAACAACTATTTGAATAATTGAATCCAATCATGTTATGAGAGATGATTTATGGGATTCCGACACATATAGGCTTTGGCATGACCGTTTGGGACACCCAGGTCGTGATATGATGATCCGTATATTAAAGACTTCACATGGTGATCCATTTTTCAGAACGAGAAGTAGTAAAACTCGACATTTGGATCAAGGAGGAGCACCTGCGCCTCACGACGCCTTTCCCCTTCAAGTTCAGCCACCACAGGCTGGCGCCGCCATCCCCTGAGGCCCAAGGGTGGCTTTGACTCCACCTCTGCTCCTCTGACTCCAGTTTCTACTTCTAAAGTCAATTGTGACTTTGTGGCTCAACCAAAATCCTCATTGGTTGTTTCTAAAGCCCATCATTCGTTCTGCAAAGCCTGCTCTTTAGCAAAATTAGGATTGAGACCATCCTATGCAAAGGACAAGAAAGAAAATATACCATTCTTGCAAAGAATCCAAGGTGATATTTGTGGACCTATTCAACCACCACGCGGACCATTTAGATATTTTATGGTGTTGGTTGATGCATCGACACGCTGGTTACATGTCATGCTATTGTCCACTAGGAACGCTGCATTTGCTAAACTCCTAGCCCAAATTATTAAGCTAAGGGCTCACCACCCTGATCATCCTATTAAGTCTATAAGGTTAGACAATGCTGTGGAGTTTACATCAAAATTTTTTGATGATTATTGCATGTCCATTGGGATTGAAGTTGAACATCCAGTTCCTCATGTTCACACCAAAAATGGTCTCACAGAAGCCGCCATTAAACGACTACAAATGGTTGCTAGGGCATTGGTAATGCGCACCAATCTCCCTATTTCTACTTGGGGCTATGCAATATTGCATGCAGCTGTGCTTATTCGTCTGAGGCCCACTGTCACTCAACCCTTCTCTGCGTCCCAGATGGTGACTGGGTATGAGCCTAATGTCTCACACTTACGCATATTTGGGTGTGCAGTTTATGTGCCTATTGCGCCGCCACAGCGCACCAAAATGGGTCCTCAACAACGATTAGGCATTTACGTTGGATATGATGATTCTCCAACGATTTTCCGCTATTTAGAACCCTTGACAGGCGATCTCGTTACCGCTAGATTTGCGGATTGTCACTTCGATGAGACAGTCTTCCAGTCGTTAGGGGGAGATAAGAACATCAATGTTCAACAGGAACGACAGGAATTGTCATGGTCTGTCCCCACTCTGTCTCATCTTGATCCCCGAACCGCACAGTCCAAAATTGAAGTGCGGAGAATTCTCGATCTTCAGAACGTAGCAGAATCGATGCCTGATGCGTTTTCTGATATCGCTAAAGTGACGAGATCACATATACCTGCTGCAAACGTGCCTGCAAGGATTGATGTCCCTAAAATTAGAGGACATGATGCCACCTCAAGAGTACATGAGTATGGCGCCAACGTCCCTACCCTTGGTGACGTTGTGGCTAGGCCTACGGCTCCTGCCAGGAAGCGCGGGAGGCCCATAGGTTAATGGATTCTCGCCCAAGAAAGAAAGCGAGTTTGGCACAAAATAATCCATTAATCATCGATGTAAATAATCAATCTCATGAGAATATTCCGGATTATGGTTATGTCCAAGAGACATCATTGGGGGACGCTCCATGCAATGTCAGAACCAACTCCAGAGAATAGAGAGATCTCTATAAATTACACTAGTGTACATAAGATGATGGATAGAAATTCTATGGCAATTGATGATGCATTTGCATATCATGTTGCAAAAGAAATCATAGAATATGATGATATCAAACCTCGCTCTGTCGAAGAATATCAACGAAGAGTGGATTGGCCTAAATGGAAAGAGGCGATCCAGTTTGAATTGGATTCACTAGCAAAAAGACAGGTATTTGGGTCTATAACGCAGACACCCCCAGATGTAAAACCTGTTGGCCATAAATGGGTCTTTGTTAGAAAGCTTAATGAGAAAAATGAGGTGGTTAGATATAAAGCCCGCCTCGTGGCGCAAGGTTTCTTACAACCCCCTGGAATCGACTACGAGGAGACATATTCTCCCGTAATGGACGTTATAACTTTCCGCTACCTTGTCAGTTTGGTAGTTTCTGAAAAACTTGACATGCAGCTTATGGATGTGGTTATGGCATATCTCTATGAGGATTTAGATTCAGAGATATATATGAAGGTTCCAGATGGACTTCAATTACCCAAATCAAGTGACTCTAAACCACGGAGCGCGTTTTCAATAAGATTAAAACGCTCACTATATGGATTAAAATAATCCGGACGGATGTGGTATAACCGTCTAAGTGACTACTTGATTGGGAAGGGATATATTAATAATGAAATATGCCCATGAGTGTTCATTAAAAGAACAAGTTCCGGATTTGCAATCGTAGCAGTTTATGTCGATGACATGAACCTAATTGGAACTCTAGATGAGTTAAATGAAACTGTTAAATACTTGAAATCCGAATTTGAGATGAAAGATCTTGGGAAGACACGGTTTTGTCTCAGTTTAGCACTCGAGCACCGTAATGATGGAATTTTGATCCATCAGTCTGCATACACTCAGAAAATCCCAAGGCTCTTTAATGAAGATAAAGCAAAGCCTGTGAGTACTCCCATGATTGGTCGTAGTCTTGAGCCCGGAAAAGGTCCGTTTCATCCAAAGGATGAGGAAGAAGAATCGTTAGAGGCCGAAGTGCCCTATTTAAGTGCAATATGCTCATTATTGTACTTAGCTCAATGCACAAGACCGCATATCTCATTCGCAGTGAACTTGTTAGCTAGACATAGCTCTGCGCCAACACGCCACCATTGGATTGGTGTAAAGACAATCTTTCGATACCTAAAAGGTATGATTGATATGGGCCTATTTTATCCCTCCAGAGAGAAGAGGAATGACAGAAGAATGGGATCGGACACCATTAGGTATGGAGCCGCTATCCATAACATGACCGTCGGCCATGTTGTCACCGCCAGCACCGCCGCCGACCATGGTGGCCGGCCTCACCCTATTCCTCTCCATCAAAACGACAACAATGTTTTGATGGGTTTTGCTGATGCAGGGTACCTCTCTGACCCTCACAGAGGTCGCTCCCAAACGGGTTATGTCTTTACCATGGGAAGCACTGGGATACCTTGGAGGTCTACGAAACAGACCCTTGTTGCTACTTCCTAGAATCATGCAGAGATTATTGCTCTACATGAAGCCGTTCGTGAATGTATATGGCTAAGGTCTGTAATTAGACATATTCAAGGAAGTTGTGGTTTGAAGTCTACCATAGATGAACCTACATGCATTTATGAGGATAATGCAGTTTGTATTGAACAAATGAAGTTAGGTTTCATCAAGGGTGACAACACCAAGCATATATCGCCTAAGTTCTTCTATAATCAGCAACAACAATCACTTCTAAAGATTGAAGTGAATCAAATCCGATCAGAGGATAATGTAGCGGACTTATTCACTAAGTCGTTACCTAAATCCACCTTTGAGAAACATGTAAAGAGCATCGGATTGAGAAAGTTATCCGAACTCCCATGATTGTAGCAATCAGGGGGAAATATCGATATCAGGGGGAGTTATGATGTCTACATGTTTGATCTCGAAGAGTAGAGGACATGTTGTACTCTTTTTCTCCTCCTCGAGCATGTTTTTGTCCCACAAGGTTTTTCACTCAAGCAAGGTTTTTAACGAGGCAACGGATGAATCGTCACCACCAAGTTTGAGCGGCACAAGGGGGAGTGTTGAAGGAAATCAGCTGTTAGTGTGCCTAATCAAACTAGAAGTAGTAATAGGAGAGAAGATTCTAGAATTCCTAACCCTACGCGGATTAGTATTCCTTGTAACATTAGAATATGTACTTGTAATCCCTATATATAGGGCTCCTATTCTCAATAATACTACACACAATTCTCTCTACACTCTCTCTCGATTCCCTTTTACTTAAACAAATGTGAACTTATCAATACTCAAAAAGGAATGCAACAACTTAGCTACGTTCCTTGCAGAATGAGTAACTAGACAATGTTGGTAATATTCTATTTATATCCTGATTCTTTATGGATACGTTTTGTTTTATGGCCATTACGTACCTATATCATAAGTAACCATATTTGTACATGTATGTGTTCATTAGGCCTCTATGCAATAGGACTGGGAATCCTTTATGGGAGGTACCTAGTTCTATAATGCCTATAAAAAGAGATCTTGATCCCTGCTTTAGCAATGATAAGCAATTCATCAACACTGCCCCATTAAGAGAGATTGCCTAAAGAATTGCTCAGAGGAGAAGTACCATGATCAACCATGTATGTTGCAGACTTGCAGGTTAGTACCAAGTACAATAAATCTTCATCTTAACTGTAATGAATAAACATGTTCTTATATTGAGTACAATATACATATCTATAATCTTAATTTACATGATTTCCATATATCCTACTTGTGCAAGGGATGATCCTGTTATTGGAAAAATATCCCTTTAAATAAAGTGAAGAAGGCACTCGAAGCAGAAATCATGAAACTTAATCCTCTAGCAAGACCTCAAAATTGGTGTGTACGGGCAGCATAATTAAGTTACAGTTATAATTTGATGAGAGAGATCTTGGTAATTGGAAAAAGAGTTGTATGGTTCATAGAAACTAATCATTGATCTAGGCAGCATAATTGAGCTGCAAGCAATGCATTTATTTATGAGCAGGTACACACGTGGTGGTTCTTCTGTTTGCATCTATTGGGGTTTGCTGTTCGGAAAAAAAAAATGTTTAGCTTCTTATATACAACAGATTTTATCTCTTTGACAATCGAGTCTTGTGTGCTATTGCTTTCTAAATTATCAATTCAGTTGTGATTTTTGAATTCTGATACAAGCTTTGTGCTTTCAGGGCCATTAATGCAGTATAAGAGCTTAGTTAAGCAAGGGAAGCTGCAACAGGATCTGAACCAAGTTTTTGTATATGCAATTGATTTCACAGGCCATAATGAGAATAGATAAAGAGAGATGATTGAGGGGAGCTTTCCACCAATTAGAGAAGCATGGGCAATTCTCTGAATCTGATGCAAGGGTTCTCTTTAGGCATCTGATTCGGGTAGTTTTATACCGTCATGAAAATGGGATGAGAGTTGAAGGCTTTGGACAAAAGCCTTCTCATCTCCAATAAAATTGGCAGACTTTGGTCTTGCAACTTACGTCAGGGCTGGTACTTCCAAATTTTCTTTGCTTTTGATGAGCTAGGTTTTTATTCCACTTTTAGTTAGTTGTTGCCCCTATACTTTGATATCAGATATCTGACAATATATTAGATTCATGGTATAGCTTTTACTGTTGCTTAGTCTATCCTCTACGAAGTAAAAGCTAACTCATGCATCAGAACTAATTATTGCGTGCCATAGAAAAGTCTTACCTGTTCCTCCATGACCATATAAGAAAACAAAATAAAACAATGTAAAATTTCAGGACACAAATCTTATCTCATAGTTTCAGTGAGCAGCCCAATTTTTTTTCTTATTACCTCCTTCTGTTAGTAGTGGAGAGAAGAAAACACCTGGAAAGCATATCTAACAAAGTCTTATTTTCAGCAACATGACAATGTGTGCTTGGCGATATTGAATGGCTCTGAAGTAGAACGGAAGTATTGAACATTATAGGAGGTATACTGACAAAAAAAAAACCCTCATGCAGTAATTTTTTTTCATCTCTTCTGTTTACAGATATTACTTTGCTAGATAAAATTGTGATATATGACGAGGAAAACCAGCAAATTGGATTGGTTTCAGCAAATTGCGGTAGGCTTCCCAAGTCCTGTTATGAAGATTTGTGTTCTGGTGTTTTCATTTTTGATGATAATACTTGCTTTTTTGTGTTGGTTCAGATTGTCTCACTTGAACAAATTAAACTCCTAGATTCCCTAAAACTCCATGTAAATGGTGCAATGTTATGACGAGATGGAGAATAAGAAAGATATTAGATGGAAGATATCAATTTTGTCGATTGCTGAAGCAAAGAGGAATGAACTACAATATTTTCAAATCCAGTTGAAACAGTATATACAAATCACAATCATTTGCTGCGGGTTGAGAAACTACTTATCAACCAAGCAACTGATACTTCATAATAAACAAAACAAATGGCAATGGGAATATACGACACACTTGAGAAATGCATTGCTACTAGCAGTGAACAACTAAATATGATACATGTGTTCACTAAAATATGATATGATAATGGCCTTTCATTTCTTAACAATTGAATAATTTCATTAACCATGCATATGTAATTATACTTCTCTCAATTATTCACATCATTAACACAGTTTTACATACAAAATTGTTAACAACGACAAAGTCCCACAGCATAGCACAG
This sequence comes from Rosa lucieae, assembly GCA_024704745.1. Taxonomy (NCBI): domain Eukaryota; kingdom Viridiplantae; phylum Streptophyta; class Magnoliopsida; order Rosales; family Rosaceae; genus Rosa; species Rosa lucieae. Next base: position 27,219 of record JANPXK010001040.1, read on the forward strand.
GTGCTCATTCTAGTAGTACCAGTTTTCTGGTTGCACATACAACAGCTTTTCATATGTTAAACGGTCATCTTTGTTGTGTTTCCTTTGTAACTTTTTCTTTGACTAGGTTCAAAGCCTTATGCCTAGTTGGTCTTAAGGCGAGTTGAGAATTTGATGAAACTTAATATTGATGATATTGCTGAACCCTGCATTTGATCAACTTAGATAAAACCAGAGCAGACAAGGGATCGTCTACAGTACATTACTGTACCGATACATCAAATAGACTAGTTCAATACAGAGGTAGACTAGCTCAGTACATGGGTAGACATGCATGGAGTTAGTCCTCTTATACCGAGCTAGTCTACCTCTATATTGAACCTAGTCTACTTGATGTATCGGTACATTAATGTACTGAAGTATTTTCCTTCATGTAAACTATGAAGTTATCACACTGTAATCTTCATATTCAATGCTAGTAAAAAAGAGATGATAAACATGATAATACAACCTCCTCTTTTTTTTTTTCTCTTCTTTTGACAAAAATGTAAAATTCTCACATATCATTTATTGAATTGGAAACACAAACCAAATGCATACAATTGTAGATATAAAAAGGCCATACTGATAATGCACCAGTAGCACCTCTACTAAGATTAGAATCTCTGAAGTCTGAACATACATCATATACACATACCCATTACAGGCTCCATTTAAAAACAAGAGCTTCAGCCTCTAAAGCAAAGACTAAGCCAATGGTTCATCATTCTATTAGATTATTAACCAATGGTTCTGACCAGACCGCTACTGCATTGTATTGGAGAAGGACTAAACTACAATGCCCGTAGAAGGAAGAACATTATTTAATATCATCCTTTAATGGTCTAGATGAAGTTAAATGTGAGCTTTTCCACCATGGTTGTATTTGGTAGAATTGTTTCTCGTAATGAGGAGTTTTTATGTTGGGATTCTTAACCGATTACACAAAATCTATCCAATAAACTGAACTTCATATGTCTACTCCAGGTGTGCTCTTGTATTATAAATGCAATCTACAGGTTTATGGGCACATCCTTGAGAAAATTGAGACACAATCAAGCTAATAAAACCATCAAATGCAAGAAAAAGAGAGAGAATAATAAAGAATCTGTAAGCGGTGAAAAGGAAGGACCGTAGGTTGCTTACAGCAAGAAGGCACCAAGCATCTGTCCAGCCCTAAAAGCCACGTCCATATCATCATCATTGTCATCATCATATATGAGCTTTGGAGTACGAGGTAGAAATCTGATTTTCAAGGGCTTAGCATTGTCTTTGACTTTGAATGTGAATGCGGCAAATTCAACAGATCTAATCATCTTCTTCTTCCTCTCATCCACTCCACTGGGGCGAAGTTCAGACATAAGAAGGCAGACGACCTTATCTCCTAGGTGTACCAGCCGATAATTGGGTAATGAAAAATCACCAAGACGATCACGCTTGCATTCCATTAAGAACGAAGGCAGATGCACTTGACTGTAGTCTTGTGTGATGCTACTGAAGTCATATGAAATCAGATGCACTGATATGTGATGACCATCGGAGGGTTGGAATGTGAAAAGCACAAATTGCTTACCATCATTCACAACCAAACATGTGCCCTTAAAATAGAATTGATTGAAAGAGAATTGATCAGCCCACATTAGTTTTCTCCAGCCTTGGTTGGGGTCAGCTGTGTCAAAGCGGAAGCTTGAACCACCAGAAGAAACCAATATGTTTGTGCTTGCAACTGCATAATATATATCGAAGTGACAAGCCGGGTCTGAGTGTGTAAATGGATAACAGAAATAGTATCTGATCGGAGGTGGTGCCAATTCAGACCAATCATTGCCATCAAACATCTCAAAGGAAGATAATGATGTACCAATAACGTATAATTTGTTGTCCACCTCCACCAGCCGGGGCTGGATGTTCCCATTCAGCATCTTCTTAGGGAGCGGCACCGGCACTTGAGTCTCTTCTGTTGTCTCAAAACAGTAGATCTTTCTGACTTGGTGATGCATGAAACACCCAGTAATGGGATGCCCTCGTGTCGGATTATGGAAATAACCCGGTTTTGCGCCACCCCCGAGAAGAATTTTGGAGCCCCAAACGCCGCAACCCATATAACGAGGAAGACCATCGTCGGATAACCTAGTAACCAGCTGTAATTTCTGTGGAGAAGATGAAGCAGAGAACAGTTGGCGCAAGCTGAGTGATAGAATGGTGTAGGAGACCTTGCTGCCATCTTCGTAGTCACCGAAGCAGAGGTACAGAGAGCGATGATCGTCGGGAATGAAGGCTTTCTTTTCCTGGCGCAGATTGCTCATCAATAGCTTCCTTGCAGCCACCAAGAGAGAGCACTGAATAGTCTCTTTTCTTCCTTTTTCCGCCTTGTCTTCTTCATCCACATTCTTCTTGCTCTTGCTCTTTAATGGGAATTTCGATCTATACGACATTCCTGCCGCTCTGCACTTTGTTTTTTCAGTATGCAGTTTCCTTGGCTTCCGCGTTTCCAACTTTTTTTTGCAACAAACCTGAAACAATGAATACAAAATTCATTCACAAAGTATTGATTTAATCAGAACCAATTAAACGCTAAAACCACAAAATACCAAGCTAACAATCAAAGAAAATCAATAGAAAGATCAATTCCTGCACAAAAAAACGCTGAATGGTATGGTACTATCAGTTCAAAAACTTCTTATGAAGGCCATGGATTGAAGAATTAAAAAAATTCAGAACTTGGCTTTAATTCTTCAGAACTTGGCTCTGGAATGAATCATGTCTTTTCATCAATTAACTTCCAACAAAAGAAAAAGAAAAAAAAAACAGAACAGAGAATAAAGAAAAGGGAAGACATGCATGTCTAAGTAGAAAGAAAGGAAATATGCGCATGGCCAAGCAAATATAGAGACTAATTAATGGATTTTATTGTCCACTAACCATGTTGTTGCCCATTAAGCAGAAGAAGTATATAAAATAGAATTGAAATTTGCAAAAAAATGAAGGAAAACATAAATGAATTGAAGTTGAAAAGAAAACTTTGTTCCAATTAATTGTAGTCAGTACAGTCAAATGAATTCCCAAATGGAAAAGCAGCTAAGACTAAAGCCATAATCTTCACCGAAAACATATAGCACCATCCACTATCAAATCTGACCATTTAGCATTATGTTGGATCCAACTTGGAAACTGATCTAAATTAGCATCATGGGCATCCTTAACATCAATTCCAACATTAAATAACAGAGGCGTCTGATACAGATATGAATTGCTAAATATCGATCACAATAGTAAAGAAGAAAAACAAACGCCTTTAATAAAGTGGACAACAATAAATTTAGAACAATGACATTTGAGTTCCTCCTATAGTTTGCAACTACAACAAAGATATAAATATGACATATCAATACCCAAATTCAGTACCTTTCAATTGATCTAGTTCCGTCAACAAAGAAACTCTGTTTTATAAAGCAAGAAGATAAAAATTTTGCTTAACACCAATTATTGATATTTGATCATTAACGGGGATGATCATCAGATTTCCTTCATTATAACAGCATTTCTAAAAATGAGGAGTGACTTATCAATTCTCAGTTTTTCTCTTGTGCAAACTAAGAAAGAAATGAAAGCTAATGCTTATATGCATGCATGGGATCAGATCAGAAGAGAGGAATTCAGATGCAGCCAATTTTCATCCATAATGCTAGAAGCTATTACCACGTGTTTCCACTTTAACCAAATACTCTTGATCAAAACTTAAACGGACAATAATCAGGGATCAGAATTACCAAAATCATTGCATTTTCCTGCAGCACATGTTTATTCAAGTAACAATGACATTTAAGTGTCACGGTAGACCAGACCGCCTTAAGTTCTCTGCTTTTCTTTTGCCAGGACATTATAGGGAGAACAGACGTCGCGATTTTCAGTGGGGCTGGAGTTAAGGAATCTCAAGACTTCAAGAGAGAGGTTTTGGAAAAAGGGATACTGGCGAAAAGGGAGATTACATTCAAGACTGAATTATTTGGGACAAAGACGTTTTTATATATATGAAAGCTGTTTTCAGCAAGGCAGGGGAGACAATTGGTATAAACTATATGACGATGGACGTGTCTATCAGGTACTGGTGATTTAATCTTAGTATTCAATTGATTCAAATACTTCTCTGCATGATAACTATATCAACAAAATTCAATAGATTCTTAGGAAATTAACACCAATCAATACCAAACAACGTAATCAACAATCACAAAGTAAATTCTTGAACTAATCCTTCAAAAATCACAAAGCAAATCCAACGAATCAAATGAACCACCATCTAACCAAAACTTTAAAATTGGTGAAGGTCAAAACCATACCTTGCAACCTTTCCGATCAATAACTGGAATTCCAAAGCCAAAGATAAACCAAACCCCTAAAACGTAAAAACCCATATCAATTACACACCAAAGAACACAAAAACGAACAAAAAAGATACCAGAAGAAAAGTTCCAGACCTGCAATGCTCACTCTCGCCAAACCCAGTAAAACCACAAATTCAGTGTTGTGGAAACCAAATCCCCTCGTTCCTTTCTATTCGAGCACCACAGTCCCCAAACCAAACCCAGTCCCTTCAAGAGCGTCAAAATACAAACAGGAAAACGACGACCACTCTTGACCTAGACTCACAGTGGGACCCCTGTAATGGTTGCGCGCATCACAGAAACATTACAAGAACTGATTCCTGAAATGTCTGTTATGGCTTAGACTTTTGAAATGGCTGTTATGGCTTTCACAAATTTCTCAAGTCAAAGACCTACCTAGCTTTAGTGAAAATGGTCAGTCATATTTACAAGAACTGATTGGTGGATTTAGCATAAGTGATGCACTTGAAATAAAGAAGATTGAGAAAGAGACCAACCATGATGTGAAAGTGGTGGAGTACTTCTTCAAACAGAGATGCGAGTTTGCAGGAAGAAATAGTCAAATAGCTAAGGTTGAAAATCGCTTTATTGAGTTCTATAAATGTGAAATAAAATGTTCCTTGTAATTTACATCATTCAAATTTATAGCTTTTTGTTTTGAATATTTATCCTTTATTTTCTTTTTGAAGGTGCTTGAATTTTTCCATTTTGCTTGCACATCTGAGGATATCAACAATCTTGCCCATGCATTAATGCTAGAAGGAGCCATGAACAATGTCGTAATCCATTTCATGGATGATTTGATTCAGGCACTATGTAACATGGCTAAGCTCATATTCCTAGGGGGTCTCGTACTCATGGCCAGGTGAAAAGTTGCTTCTTGCATGTACTGAATAAATTCCTTTATCCTTGGTTTAGGAAACCAGGTTTTCATTTTTGTTGCTAGCTTTGACTGTTCTTGGAAATGATATATCTTTACTATGTTTGTGTACTTACAGCGAAACTTGATCGACTTATCCGTTTTGAGGAACATGGATTTAGGATTAGGGCATTCTCTTCTTGCCTACAAAAGCACACTTCAGGGAATATCAAAGGCTCAAAGCTTCAGGTACGCAGCACGTACAGTATATAACTTTGCAATAAATGAAGGTTGCTTGCTAATATTCTTTGAGGTCAAAATTAGATACAAGCCAAAAAGAGAATACACTTTCTGCACTAGGATATATTTCTGATCTTTTTTTGTTCCTCACTTAAGGTGAACGAAGAACTCATCAATGCAGAGTTGGACCTGTCTCACCCATCTTTTTCTGGACCACTAAAGGCTGTATGTAAATTTCATCAGAGTTTCTGTGTATATTCTCTTTTGTTGTAGAATTAAAGTGTATTTACTGCCAAATATTTATGTGCTACCAATTCATATATAGGCTAGGAAAAATTTTAATCTTCCTGTGGACGATTTGAAGCAGCTGATGAACAAAGGAATACTAGTTGGCTCGGAAACTATAACAGATTTTTATGTGTCTGCTGGACTTACACTACAAACCAAAGATTGAACTACTAGGGTATAGACCGTCCAACACTAGTGGAGCAGCTGAAGAATTGGCAAGGAGCTAGAGTAGAGTACTCGGCCGTGAATGCAAATTTAAGGGAAAAGCAGTAGAAGTTCATTCAAAATGTGATTGCAGAAAAGCAACTGGTTTTGGCTTGTAAGAGAAACATATTGGCTCAAATTTCAAGGCCCCTCAATTTTTCGTGATTAGTAAATGTCATCACTTATATTGGTAGCTATTGTTTTCTGCGAGGTCCACTGAATCTCTTCCGAGTTGGAATGGTGGGCAGAGACCCTTATTGGAAAATAATGATGTCCCTGTACATCAATGGCCATCTGCAGTCACATCATTTGTTGTTTCTCTTAATTCTGGAACTAGAGTTACGGCCAAGGTTGCCAAATTCCAAGACACGCGTGGGACCAGATCCCCCCCCCCCCCCCCCGTGTCAAGAGATGTAAAAGAGTCTAATTTGGCATTTTGATATGAAAGGTCTGTTTACTACAAAGAGTGCATATAAAATTGCATTTGCTTGCCTACATCCTGTGCTCACTAGTGGTTCTTCCTCTAATTCCAATCCAAGTCATTGGAAGTTTATTTGGGCAGCTCCTATCCCTGGAAAGGTTAAGGTACATGTTTGGAAAGTTTGTGCTTCTATACTCCCAACTGCTTCTCAACTCAGAAGTAGAAGAGTCCCAGTTGAGGATGGTTGTTTGTTCTGTAACTCGGAAGAGGAGACCCTATCTCATGTTAGTAGGGAGTGTTGTTTTATGCTTGATGTCATTGGGTTGGCACCAGATTTGCTTCCGGTTTTGCATACTCCACCAAGCTCTTTGCTAGATTGGCTTGCTCTATGTTATACTCTAGTCACACCTCGCGCTTTTTGCTTTTTGGCTGATGTTGTTATGGGGGGTGTGGAAAGAGAGAAACCAACAACTTTGGGTTGGAAAGGAAAGGACTGTGCAACAGGTCTTTTGTCATACTAATTCTATATTGCATTCATATGTGGTAGCCAGACATAGTGTGACACCTAGATTGGGGAGGCAGGTTAAGCCGTGGAGTCCTCCTCCTGCAGGTTGGCTTAAGGTAAATATCGATTGTGACTTTGATCAAGGCACACGTCGGGGAGGGTTAGGGATAGTAGTCAGAGATGCAGATAGCACGGTGGTGGCAGGTGCTTGCGGTCAGTGTTCTGATGTGTTGCAGCCAATAGTGGTGGAGGCCTTGGCAAGCAGATTAGATTGCAAGCTAGTGGAGGAGAACTCTCTAGCTCCAGTTATTTTTGAATTAGACTGCCTGCAGTTGGTTCAAGCTATCCAAACTGATGGAGATGACACCTCGCAGTTGGGTAGAATTGTTGATGACATTTCTTTGTCTATTTCTTATTTAGCTGGTTCTTTTTTCTCTCATGTTTGTAGAGAATCAAATATGCTAGCTCACAAGCTAGCTAAGTATGCTTTGGCTTCAGGATTGCAGATTTCTTGGAGTGGGCGTGTCCCTCCTGGACTTAGCAATTTATTTCGTAACAATTAGTACTTCTCAATGAAATATGACGTCCTCTCTTTCAAAAAAAAAAAAAAGAGATGTAAATATAAGAAATTCCACTCAATGTGTTCCTTGAAAGTAGTCAGGTACGTCCTTTCTACTGTGTAGTATTATTGAATCATAGGAATATATTAGGTTTTTATTTTGTTTATTTATTTATTTTACATACTGTTCAACTATGCTTATAACTGTGAATATAAAACTGTATTATGACTTCAATCTCTGATTTGGCCCAGTGTATCAACTTTAACCTTGCATTTTCTTTGGTCTGTTCGTATATATTATGTAGTTTCTACCTTCTTGTGATCATATATGCAATTACCACAAGAGTTACAATAAAACAGGAATTTACTTTTTCAACTTCTTGTTAAACTGACCATGAAATATACTTCTGAATCAAAATCTGAATTTTAGCCTTCTTAATTTTGCACTTCTGCTTTAACTTTCTTGTTCCAACAACCATTCAGATTTACTTGTATATATGTGCAGTCACTTAGTTCCCCCAAGATTGCAATCACCTACTCAACTTCTTAATTCTTTTAACTGCTATCATCCTGTTAATCATTTTGATTTTGTTAGTGGAGTAGAAGGGTAAGTTCTAAGTTCAATATTGTCTGTGAGTGTCGAATGAGCTGGTGACTTTTACAATATCAATTTTCTCTTGGTTGCTTTCATGACGCTACCACCATGTATGGTACTTGGAAACTCTGTCTTTTCTCGCTACTCTAAGTTTTATATGCAATGGCTCACCTCTAATTTGCTTAATGCAATTGCTGCTGAGATTTGCTTGTACGTATGTGCAGTTACTTAGTTCCTCCAAAAACACAGTCATCTCTCTCAGCATCTTATAAATATCATCCTGTTGAGGATTTCTATCGTTTTGGTGTTGAATGGTAAGTTCTAAGTTAAACTGTATTTGATGCTTTGGCACACATAATAGTTGAGCTAAGTTATATTTCATCTTCAAACGTCTGCTTTAATTTGTTAAATCCAATAGCCACTCAGATTTTCTTGTAAATATCCAGTCACTTAGTTCCTCCAAGAACATGATCACCTCCCTCGGGCTCTTGTTGCCACCATCCTACTGATATGCATAGTTGCTTTTTCCGTGTCGTAGATATAGTATATATTAACCTATTGACAGTTTTAACTTTATTTTGACCCCCCATTTTATCTATAGTGATCTTCTTTGATTAGGCTGTTGTTTGTCATTTAGGCATGCATTTTCCTCTTCTGGACTGAATAGTTCTCTAAAGTTGATAGATGATCATGCCGGATTGCTGGCTCATCAAGATTCATCAAATTACCTTCTGTGGGTTCTTATGACTTTGGTAGAAGAACTCCTGTCAACTATGATGATGTTCAAGTCCTGCAGCTTTATAAACTAGCTAGGTTCCTACTTTTACCATCCTCAAGTGAAGTTATCCATGGCAATTCTTATTTTCGTCAAAACAACCATAAAGTTTATACTAACACTGTATCTGGAGACCCTAAAACTCCTTAGTTTACACTGAAGGTGAATTGTTAATAGCTGGGAACCCAAAAAGGAAAAAGGGGGTGCATTTCTAAATGCCTAGGGAGAGAAAGTTAAGGGCATCTATTTCTTGTATATATAACAGTGCCTTTGTTAGTACAAACCTGTAAAAGTGAAATAAGAGGTTGATTTTATTTTTTTTTGGTACAAGTGGAATTTCAGGTTTGGGGGATGAGAAACTTAATTGTATCCACTTATGAGAAGATGTGACTTTTCTCACAAGCATGCTTGTAATTATGGTTGCTCTAGATTTTTGTGCAACCCTAAACAAAATTGCAAACTAGTGGATTTGGTGCTAAGGTGTGTTACTTGCAGGTTGGGTTGGAGGAGAAAATCAGTCGATTAGTAGCCAATTCGTCTACTTTGGAATCTAAAGAGGTTATCCTTTCTCCTCTTCCCCCTTTTTTATTGTGTAATCCCATAACTACTGATAGTCTGGCCTCCCTTGATGCCCTTCATTCCTATTTTGCTTCTGCCAAACTCACTTTAAATTGTTGCACAGGCAAGCTAGCTTACAGGAAAAGATTAAACATCTAAGAGTGATAGAGATAACCTGGACTCTAAAGGAGGTAATTACTGTGTATTTTTCTTTTCGTTTGGTTTTGATAATTATAATGTATTAAAACTAGGAATTCAGTTGAGCCATAATTGTATTTCTTTATTATCAACATCTGAAAAGTACTAGAAATTTTCTTCTTGTTCTTGTAAAAAGAAACAAATAATTTGAGAATAAACGATGGTAGTAGATTGGACTTTTAAAAAGAAACAAATAATTTGAAAATAACATGATTGATTTGATACTTAAATTTTATGTATATTTCTCCTTTACATTTCATTTCAGAGACTTCTTTTTCCCTGAGCATGTATTTCTTGCAGGATTCGTTTAAAGAAATGCTAGCAACTCAGACAGATAATATTGCTAGACTACGAGCACTGATATGTAGATTGAATGGTCCAAATAATTTACTATTTTGGTCACTTCAAATTAAATGGGTTGTTGATCTACCAGATTTCTACATGCTACCTACTTTATAGAGTAAAGAGGAATTTGTCTATTGCTTTGCTTCTCTTATATCCTGTAACATAGGTTTGTATTGAGTCTGTCTGTTCTCCTTATATCTGTCACAAACAGTGCATAGAACGTCTTTGTCCTTTCCTCTGATATGGAAATTAAAGCCAAAGCATGGCAGGTGTTGGAATTGGAGCAATCCAGGAATAATCTTGTACAAGAAAACCAAAAGCTGACGGGAAATTTATCTGGTCTAGAGTTGCAAATTAAGAATCTTGAGAGTGTTTCTTCTAATCGCTCATCAATTGAAGGTGCAAAGGTGAGATTCCTTTTGCTTACCAGAATGGCCAAATTTATTGTTGTCTTTTATGAATAATGAGAAATATTGTTTTATGTGTTTTCCAAATTAAAGATAATATGTACAATGTGTTGTAACAAGTTAAGCAAACATATGTGTAAGACATATATACCTACGATGCTCTCTTCTCTGACTCCCGCAAGGGAGGTTTCTCGATGGCGACTATTTTCGGGTGGCGGCGGTCTTGTGTTTTTGACTGCGAATGGTGTTTATCCACCCTTTTCTAGTTTACTTCTTGGTACTACCGGCGGGATTACATGTCAGGGCTCCTTGCTCCTAGGCTTCTGCCTAATTTTTCTCATTGTCAGCGCTGGCTCTGGTGATGGTGGTGTCGATCTGAGATTGGATCGGAGTGTTAGTGATGTGGGACGAAGGGATATCGGTGTTTGGCCTGCGAAATTCAGCAGTGCTTGGACCTGTGGTGGTTGTCGCGTTGCTTATCCGGGTTGGTTTGCCTGGGATTACATAGCTCCGATGGTGGCAATGGTGGATCGGTCTTGCTTGTCGGCTGTCCTGAGCTCGAATTCCTATTCCATTGTGCAGTCTGTCTTGTGCGGCAGGGATCTCTTCGACGCTAGCAATGGTTTCCATGAGAGTGGTAGCTTCCATGGCAAAGGCAGGGGTTTCCAAGAGGGTGGCGGCAACGGCAGTGCTAGGTTTTGGGCCCACATGGAGGTGGTGGCCGTAACACATGAGCTATCTTTTCCTCTAGGGTTTGCAGAAATTGGGCCTTGGATATGGTCAATTTCTGCTGGGCTCTAGGTTCCTGTCTGGTCTATATTTTTATTTTTTAATTTAGTAGTGGGCCTTTCTCTTTTTGTCCAAAAAGAGGATGAGTCTGTATTTTTCTTGGCTTGAGCAGGAAAGATTGCAAAGAAAGATTGGGACTCTGTTGTCTTTTTTACTCTTCTTCGGAGCTCTAATTTTTCTTTGTCTGTGCTTAATACTAAAAGGTGGGTGTGCTGGGGTGTGCTGAGTAGTACGCTTGTGTGAGGGGCATGATAGTGTAGTGAGCTCTATATAATGGCTTCTTCTGACTGCCCTATGGGCAAGTCGTTATTATACTGCTTGCTAAATTTTATAAAAGTGTGACATTTTCAACTAAAAAAAAAAACAAAAATGTGTTGTAACATTTTAATATTTTATTTATTATTGAAATTAAATTTGGGTGAATTTATTTTGTGTTTAAATTCTGAATTTATTTGTGTGTTTAAATTCAGAATTTATTTTGAATTTTATTTGTAACTCATGGTATTTTATTTTGATTTATTTTGGGTTTCACCAACACAATGACATTGAAATTTTTTATTTAATGGCATTAGCATACCCAAAACAAGGGAGAAGAAATCTAAATGAGCCATTGAGCCTATTATTGCTAATGCCATTAAATAAAAAATTTCTATGTCATTGTGTTGGTGAAACCCAAAATAAATCAAAATAAAATACCATGAGTTACAAATAAAATTCAAAATAAATTCTGAATTTAAACACACAAATAAATTCAGAATTTAAACACACAAATAAAATTCTCCTCTCTACCAAGCGATTAGAGGAGAAGCTTGGAGCTAAGCTGGAGGATTTGGAGCTGTTTATAAGGGAATTCTTGCTAATAGAATTGTTGTTGCAGAATTGCAGTAAAGCAACTTGAGGGATTGAGCAAGGAGAGAAGCCGTTTAGGATGGAGCTTTCAACAGTTAGTAGCACCCATTATTTGAATCTAGGGAGGCTGACTGGTTTCTGCCTTGAGGGTCATCATAAGCTTTAGCATATGAGTTCATGAAAAACGGGTCCCTTGATGATTTCCTTGAGCAGTCAGGAAAATTCTGAAGTTGGGAGAATTGATTCAAGATTGGCCTTGGCACTGTAAAGGGGATCATATACCTTCACGAGGAATGCTGAGCCTGCATTCTACATTGTGATATAAAACCAGAGAACTGAGCTCAATCTGATCCTCTCGAAATGTATTTAGTGAAAAAAAAAATTTGGAAACACCACTGTATTATAGTTATGCGTAAGTGTTAGAATTAATGCCTTCCTAGTTAAGTCAAATGGCATGGTCAGAGTTTTGTATTTTATATTTCTTTGACCATAGTTTATGTGTTTTGTGGCTGAGAAACATCTAGCTTTGTGTGGTTTTAGATTGTTCTAGCAGCACTTCAAGTCTTAGGATATAAGCCCAAGCATCTGTGTAATCGTTTAAGAAGATCATAATAGAAAACTAGAAGAGCTACATGGTCTGCTCTCTGTTCATCCTTTTTATCTTTCTGAAATTTTCTCATCTACATCTTTCTTCTTTACTTCAATATAGTTCTGGAGAGTTATTGTAGGTGTGAGAGAGATAGATTCCAACATGGTATCAGAGCTGTATTAGATCAATACAGTTTTGGGCGATTGTGAATAAATAAAAAATAAAAAAAAAGTCCCTAGAATCAGAAATCAATGTCAAACGACTCTAGTGAGAAAAACTTGTCAGTTCCAGTCTTCTATGGTGAAATCTATGACTATTGGAGGGTCAAGATGAGGGCACTCTTCATCTCTCATGGTCTTTGGAAATTTGTTGAAGTAGTATTCCAAGATCATGATCCTGAGAAGACTTTGACAGATGTAGAGAACATGCTACTAGAAAGAAACATCAAGAAGGATGCCAGAGCTCTCTTTATCAAGCAAATGGGTCTATCAGATGAGATCTTCCCAAGGTTTTCCAATGAGATAAAAGCGAAGGATGCTTGGGATGTTCTGGAGAAAGAGTACAGGGAAACTACAAAGGTAAGAGCAGTTAAATTGCAGCATCTTAGAAGAGACTTTGAGTATGCTAGGATGAAAGATGATGAGTTGTTGAATGATTATCTCACTAGACTTACTGATGTCATTAATCAAATGAAGACATATGGTGAAAAAATTTCTAATCGCAGAATGGTGGAGAAATTACTCCTTAGTTTGTCTAAAAAATATGATACAATTGTTAATGTTATTGAGGAAACTAAAGACTTAGATTCTCTAACTATCGAAGAACTCAAAGGGTCGACTAAAGCATTTGATCAGCGATTAGAAATTCATGATGAGCAGTCTGTTGAAATAACATTTCGATCCTTAAATGTCAACTCCAAAGGAAAGTGGAAGGCTGAGTCAAGTTCTCAGCAAAACAAGCCTAAAGTTTAGAAGAACTGGAAAAGTACAAATCAGAAAAATAAAGGCAAAAGTACCTTTGAGAAGAAGCTTGTTCCAGAAGTGTCTACACCACAACCTCATTTCATAAAGTGCAAGATTTGTGGAAAATTTCATAGGGGAATCTGTTAACATAAAGGCAAGTCAAAGTGTTCCAACTGTGAGAGATTTGGGCATGTTCAAAAGGACTGCAATTACAAAGGAAATCAGCAAGCAAATTATACTGAAGAAGTCCAAAGTGATCACAACCTTTTCTTTGCTTGTCATGCAACAACTGTACAAAATAATGATCAAGTTTGGTTTATTGACAGTGCCTTAGCAATCATATGACAACAAACAAATCTCTATTTATTGACATAGATACTTCGGTGATTCCAAGAGTGAGGATGGTTGATGGTAATCTAGCTCAATCTCAAGGTAGAGGTACTGATAGGAGCATAAAATGCGACGAATTTATAGTTTAATCCTTTACACTTTTGCTTAGTTATTTCGTTAAAAAGATCAAACTAACTTTGTTATTTTCTTAGGAGGTTTGTGGATCAACCATGGAAAAATAGGAGCTCAATTGTGGAACGTTAAGGCTCAGATATATAATAGTGATGCAAAAGATGAAGGACAACCATTTATGTGGTCAGAAACAATAAGGGAAGCTTGTGTAAAAATTCGTGCAAAACAGTTGCTGAGAAGCAAAATATGAAAACTGGAATCTGCCTTATTTTCTTCTGTATTTGGACCCCATTTTGAAGATATTTTGAGTACACCATGGAAGCAATTCTTGACTACATTTGAAAACCAGATATTTCACTACAATAAAGCCTAATCAAGTGATCATAATAGTCAAGGATGAAGTCTGAAACGTTGCACAAAGTTGGCATCCTGATCAGCTTTCCACCTTCAGTCTTATCTAGGAAGCATATTGGAGCTGTCTTTTGGAGACTTTCTTGGAAAGTCTTTTGGAAGGTTATTGTTTGGACATCAATAAATGATGCCATAGGGAATTATAGCCCTAAGAAACGTTCATAAAGAAGACAGCTACAAGGTCGGTGTACAAGCCCATAAATTTGACAAGAAGATAAGGAAAATCTGGAAATTTCTGACAGACCTTATCTTGAAGGCTTTTCAAGGCTGCTTTTGGGCAAGAAGTTAAGGGGATATTTAGAAGAATTTTGCACACTCTTAAAGTTCATCATCAAGGTTGTTATCTTGCTGAAAATCACATTCAAAGCTGAAATGAAACCTAGTTAAAAGAAGGGCTAAAAAGGCAATCCTAAGTGAGGCAGATAAGTGAGTCACCTTGCTTATCTCTTGGCAGATTGTTTTGAGGCTTCTTGGGGATCCTTTGCTGAGTTATATACGTTTTATATGAGCTGTTAGCATGCTTTATATCAGCTGTAAAGGATCTACAAGTCAAAGAATTCAGCCTAAGAAGAGAAATTCAAATAGAACAAGTAAACAAACTTGGTCTAATTGCAAGAGTGCCCTTGAACTTGCAACTCCTATATAAAAGAGCCTCCTTCCACATTTTAAAGAGTGACCAATACAGAAGATATCACATAAAAAGAACCAGAGACACACAAAAAAGAAGAAGAAGCAAGACTGCAAAATCTCACCAGAGACGATCGATCACTGCTTCTCAAAGATCGATCGTTGATCGTATTTTCCCCAATTTCTGATTTTTGTTGTCTTCCTTTTTCATGAACTCCTTTGTGTTTTTGATTCCAATTATTTGTAACTAAATTTCCAGTAGCTAGGGAGCTGTTGAAGCCCCTAGACATGATCCATAACATGCTTTGATTTTTGGTTTGTTTTCAATTAATAAAGTTGAGGTTTTGTTTACCGATTTCTCATTGATGGATTCTATGTTTGTATGCTTTGGAGGACTACTTAGTATGCATGGTAGGGTTCTAATACTTTGATGGTTTGATGCCTGGATCAATAGTTGGATTCCTCAAATTATCTAGAGAAGTAATTGGTAGTTTTCACTAGCAAGTAAACAAAACCCTAGGTTTAGCAAGGCTCTAAGTTATTTGCGATGCCTAGTGATCAGGGTTCTAAAAATCGGCCTAGGCGGCCGCCTAGGCGCCGCCTAGGCGCTAGGCGCGGCATTTCCGTCCCGATTCTCCCCTAGTCGAGAGAGCTAGGCGCTGGGGGTAAAGTCGGCCGCCTAGGCGGCCTAGGCGGGTCTGGGCGGCACTGGGCGGGCTCTGGAAGGTCGGCGCCTAGGCGGGTTCTTAAATTTTTTTTTTTTTCCTTAAAATCGATCAATTAGACAATTATCGATCTCTTAACTCTCTCACTCTCTCAGACAGACCTAAACTCGAACTCTCTCTCGACTCTCGACTCTCGACGAAATCGAAACGCAGCTGCCGAACGCCGACCAGCTCTCAGTCTCTCTGTCTCTCTCCGAGTCTCAGGCTAGCTCTCTAGCTCTCCAGCTCGCCGGTAAATCTGATTCGTGTGTTTGTGTTGCAGTCTAATTTCAATTTCTAGGGTTTCAATCTCACAATTTTTGGGTTCGATTTCTTTTCAGGCCGCCTCGCAGTTAGATTTTGGGTTCGATTATGGGTTCAAGGCTTCTAGCTCAGTGATTCACTGATTCTTCAAGGACGAAGCCTGGTGATTCTTCAAGCGCCATTTCTGGAAGTCTGGGTTCGATTTCTGGTCTTCTGGGTTCAAGGCTTCAAGCTCGAATCTTGAAGTTGATTCTTGAATATTGATTCTTGAAGCTCGATTCTTGAAGCTCTATTTGCAATTTTGCATAGCTCGCCAGCCCGGATTCTTGAATCTTCAATTTCTGGGTAAGTTGCTGCCTTGGTTCGAATAATGCTTGGTTGAATATTGAATATTGAATATTGAATCTTGATGTTGCCTTGGTTAGTTGCTGAACGTTGTTGGTTCGAATAATGGTTGGAATGTTGCTTGAAGCTTGATGATTATTTTGTGTTTTGGTTTTGCAATTCTGTGTATTGGTCTATTGGAAATTTGGAATCCATTGAGTCAATCCCTTTTTAATTACCCAGATCCTGAAAACAGGATTGGGATAACAAGTTCGTGCTTTATGTGATTTGGGTGGTACTGGTTGGTTGTGTGGAGCTTTTGCTCTGTTTTGTTTGCATTTTGAGTTGGATTTGGTTACTGAATTGCTTGCAGTTTTGGTTAATGAATTGCAGGTTGTTTTTGCAGTTTTGGTTAATTGAATTGTAGGTTGTTTTAGTGAATGTGTAACCTGTTACCTGTGTTGGACTTTTGATTTTTGAATTAGCCTCTATTTGGCTCTGTTTTTCTGCTTTTGCAGTTTTGGTTACTGAATTTGTGATCCTTTTAGTTAGTAGTTAGTTAGTTACTGACTTACTGTTTGGCTCTGTTTTGTTGTTACTGAATTTGTGATCCTTTTAGTTCTTACTTCTCTGAGCCATTTGTTGTTTTTTTTTTTTTTGAATAGAAGGTTCTGTTTGAATAGAATATCATAGTTACTGTTTTGCTGCTTTTGCAGTTTTGGTTACTGAATACTCTTTTTAGTTTTACTTATTTAGGAAAATGGGGGTACTACATCTTCCTCGGCATCTAATCCAATTTCAGAGTTGGGTTCATCATTGAAGCGTGGTTCGGGTGATATTGGATGGGAATATGCGGAGTTGGCGGATGCCTCAAACTTGGATAGGTTGAAGTGTAAGTTGTGTGGGAAAGTACTTAGTGGTGGGATATATCGAATGAAGCAACATATTGCCCACATCAAGGGAAATGTGGCTCCTTGTAAAAAGTCTTCGGATGAAGATAAAGCCAAATGCAAGAATGCTATTGAAGAGGCAAAGAGTAAGAAGAAACAAAAGAGTAGACATGAAGCAGAAGTGAGGCAAGAAGTCATTTTTGAAGGAGATGAAGACAATGAAGCAAGTCAAGGGACAAGAAGAATGCCGCATACTCTTGGGCCTATGGACCGTTTTGCAACCCCCATCGATCCGGATTCTTCATTGGATGGAAGTAGGAAGATGAGACAACAAAATATCAATGATGCACTTTTCAAGCAAAGAACACATAGTGTGCATCAATACTTGGCTAGATGGGTGTATGAAGCCGGGATTCTTTTTCATGCCGTTGATAGTGATAGCTTCAAGAGGTTTGTTGAAGCGGTTGGTCAATTTGGCCCGGGTTACCGACCTCCAAGCCAATATCAATTAAGGGAGCCACTATTGAAGGAAGAGGTAGAGAGAACTAAAAGTTTATTGAAGAAGCAGAAGAAGAGTGGGCTTTGAATGGTTGCTCTATTATGACCGATGCTTGGAGCGACCGGAAAAGAAGAAGTATCATGAATTTGTGTGTCAATTGTGCGGAAGGCACAACTTTTCTTTTTCTAAGGAAGCATCGGATGAGGCACACACCGGGACGTATATTTTTGAATATGTGGACAAATGCATTGAAGATGTTGGACCACAAAATGTGGTTCAAGTGGTGACGGACAATGCTTCAAATAATATGGCGGCGAGAGATTTGATGAAGTTGAAGAGGCCAAACATATTTTGGACTTCATGTGCAACTCACACCTTGAATCTTATGCTTCAAGGAATTGGCAACCAACCTAGATTCAAAGGGGTGATTGAGAGGGCAAAGAGCTTCACCATCTATATTTATGCACATCACAAGACTTTGGCATTGATGAGGAAGTTTACAAGGAAAAGAGATATAGTGAGGCCGGGAGTCACTAGATTTGCACAGCTTTCCTCACTTTGCAAAGCTTGATGGAGAAGAAAGAATGAGTTGAGAGCTATGATTACTAGTGATGAATGGAATGAAAGCAAGCATGCAAAGAGTGTAAAGGGGAAGGCGGCGGTGAATATTGCTTTGAGTGCTTCTTTTTGGAATGGGGTAAGTCTTTGCTTGAAGGTGTTTGCCCCTTTAGTCAAGGTGCTTCGCCTTGTTGATGGGGATAGAAAGCCATCAATGGGCTTTGTGTATGGAGAACTACTTAGAGCCAAGGAGGAGATTAAAATGGCATTCAAAGATCAAGAAACTCACTATCGTCCCATCCTTGACATTGTTGATGGAAAAGCCCGTGGTCGACTTGATAGTCCATTGCATTTAGCGGGTTACCTCTTGAACCCTTACTACACATATGCCAATCCAAGTCTTGAGAATGATAATGTGGTCATGGATGGGTTCTTCACTTGTGTTGAGACATTCTTTCCTGATGACATTCAAACTCAAAGTTTGGTGACAAATGTAGAATTGCACAAGTATTTAAGAGAAGAGGATGGATTTGGAAGAGGTTTGGCTAAGGCGGGATGCGCACAAAATGATGACACTTATAATCCGGGTAAGAAATACCAACTTATTTTTAATTTTTTTTTATATAGCCAATTGTTATTGTTTTGTTTGTTTAGTTTTTGGAGTTTGGCTAATTCATTATTGTTGTTGTTTTGTTTTTGTTTTTTTTTAGTTTTGTGGTGGAATATTTATGGAAACCTTGTACCAAGATTGCAAAGTATGGCTAAAAGGATTTCATTGACCACAAGCTCATCCGGATGTGAGAGAAATTGGAGCGCTTTTGAGGGGGTAAGTATTTATTTAGTTATGCATTTTTGTAAGTTTATAAGCAAGTAGGAATGTAGTTTACTTATTTAGAAACTCATAATATACTCTCTTTTTTTCTTTATGTAGATCCTACAAGAAAAGGAATAGACTAGATACAACGAGGTTGAACAATTTAGTTTATGTCCAATTCAATGCCAAGATCATCAACAAGAAGAGAAGAATGAAAGAGAAGAATGTGGATGTATTACTAGCATGTGAAGCTACTATGGCCCAAGGATGGATTGTGGATGGTGGTGATGAAGATGTAGATTCCGATCTTACTAGTGAAGTAGTTGGAGGGATCGGGATTGGGAGTGGAGTGGATAGTAGCTTAGAGCATAGGAGAAGTAGTAGAATTCAAGAAATTAGGGAACTTCATGAGGAGGATTTTGTATCGGATGAAGAGGAAGAAGATGAGATGACTTTTGAGTTTGAGTCTGATGAGGAGGGAGTACTAGAGGGATATGGAGAAGAAGAATTTGAGGGTTAGGCTTGGAACTTGGAAGTGGGGAAGATTTGGAATGTTGCAGATTTATATAATTTTACATATAGCAGATTTGGAATTTGAGGATACCTTTTTACCTTTTTATTTTTATTTATGACAATGTAATTATATGTTGCTTGGTTGGAATGTTGCTTGATAAATATGAATTAGATATATTTAGACTTTGAATTGCAGATTTGGATTTGGTTACTGAATTGCAGATTTGCAGGTTGTTTTTGCAATTGTTAGGCTCTGTTTTGCAATTTTTTTATATAATTATATCATTTATATGTTATAAACTTATAATTATATCATTTATATGTTATAAAATAAAAATAAAATTAAAAAAAAAACCGCCTAGTCCCCGCCTAGGCTCCCGCCTAGGCCTCTAGGCGCTAGTCCCCGGCCTTCCGCCCGACTAGCGCCTAGCGTTTTTTAGAACCTTGCTAGTGATTGCTCAAACTCTTTTCAAACTTAATGATCTCTGCATGTTTAATCTAATAAACGTACCTTTAGGTTGCATTGCTTGGGAATAGTCTAGGTGTAGAGCACTTCCTGCCTAGCGTACAAAGTAAGAAAGAGTAATAGGTGTGTTCAAGCGTACCGAGCCAATCTGAGCATCTTCAACTAAGTTAATTGGTGATAAATTGGACAAGGTGTTGTGTGTGATTGTTAGGGGTGGATACTTCCTTCCTAGCTAGTTTCATTATCTTGATCTCAACCAACTTCAAATCTGCTTCAGTTTTGTTTTCTTTCTGTCTCTGTTTTTCTGTATTTTATTTCCATAGCAAATCAACTCTAAAATTCACCAAATTTTGTGCGCTAGACTCTTTACTTGTCTAGTATACCTCTGTAAATTTTCGTATTTTTCTGGGTTGTTTTAGTTAGGTTTTTAGTTTGTTTTTCGACTGCGGTTCAGTAGGAGCTGCAGTCACGTTTTTGTGACTTTTTATTATTTTTGTAAATAATACTTTATTATTTTAATTCTTTATTTGTTTACACAATTACAAGTGTACCCTCAATCCCCGGTTTGAACGATCCCTATTTACCATATACTAACGATGACATTTTACAGGGTTAAATTGCGTGCTACTTTCAAGCGTGTCAATTTTTGGCGCCGTTGCCGGGGATTGAAAAATCACTTGTTAAATTGTGTCATTTAATTTATTTATTTATTTATTTTTTTATAAATTGTTTGAAACTTAGTTTAAATTAACTAGGACTTTATTTATATTATTGAAACACGAATTTTAATTGTAGGTTGTAAATTGAGAGGAATAGGTGAAGTCTCTTTTGTTAATATTGGTCTAAACCCCTTATTGGTACCTAGTTCAGGTCCCTTAAGGTTGAGGGCGGCCTTTATTAACACTTGTTGAACTGTCTTCACACTTATAAACTTTTTCATCTTAGTAAGTATAGCCTATGTGGAATGGTGTCTAGGAAGGGGACAACGTTCATGACGGGTTTTTGAATCCAGAAGTGCTTGCAAATGGGCCTAAACCACTGAATGGGAGTAGCTCATGCCAAAATGGATTTTTTC
>JANPXK010001041.1:0-29186 GCA_024704745.1 Rosa lucieae
TCGGTCTAGGAGGGGGGAAAAACATAGGCGTTCAATGGAGGCTTCCCGAACCCGCTACAAAATGCGTTTTCTAGGTGGATTGTGGCTTTATGTCTAGAGTAGCTAAATGGAACACGTGTAAAGAAGCACAACCTACTATCTCGGCAATGGCAAGCCGTAAATCACGAAAAACAGAGGGCAAAAACGTACTTTCATATGTACAGTGCTAGGAACAGTGCTATGTACGGTGCCACTCTAGGGGCTTTAGTATATGTATAATATAATATATAAAACAACCGCTGTTAAAACAGCTTCTCAAAAATACATTGATTCATGTTCCATATCAGGAGCTAATATTACCATTAATATAGATGTTCTGGTAATGTTGAAATATATATTACAAATGCTGTTAAAACAGCTTCTGCAAAATACAGCAAACCTACTCACTATAAAAATCAAAGAAAAGAAAATAAAGACCATTACTAAAGAATCATCATCAACCTTAAGGTAAAGGACTGTATAAGGCAATTGTTAGGCTCCAAAAGTTATTTCTTGTTAAAAGTGAAGAAAGAAGATAATTTGAAATTGTATAAAAATATTAATTTAATCTTTGGAAGCATAATACTGGAAGCATACATTCTCATCAGGAATTAATTTCAAACCATAATAACTTGCAGTAAACATAGATCTCATCAGGAAAAAAAAGAAAAGAAAAAAGAAAAAAAGAGGCAAACAATTTTCATTTTATTAAGTTTTAACAAAAAATCTGAATGGGTAAATTGAAATCTGATGAGCTAGTTATGAAAATAATGAAAGTGGAAGTTTGGTAGATACACTTCCCCTAATCTGTGTAAATATTTAACCTCCATTCTAAATAAGCAATTGAAAAAATACAAAAAATACAGATTAGGGGAGCCTGTCATTATAATGTTACAGAAAATACAGAAAAGTTAGAATGTTATTGATAGCCTATCATTGTAATGTTACAGAAAATACAGAAAGAACTGAATCCTTCAATCTCCATTCCAAAATTATCATCATCATCTTTCCCAAACCTTGTAGAATAGAGAAAGAACTGAATGTTTTAAATCTAAGTTAAAGAAATACAAATTGAAAAATACAGAAAGAACTGAATCGTTCAATCTCCATTCAAAAATTATCATCATCAACTTTCCCAAACCTTGTAGAATAGAGAAAGAACTTAATGTTTTAAATCTAAGTTAAAGAAATACAAATTGAAAAAATACAATTTAAACTTTATTTAACATACTACTGATGACACAATGAAATCATTGGAATCAAATCACAGTTCTTTGAAACTTAGGAGAAATTAACTCACAGAGTCAGTTGCACAATTAAGCAATAGGAAACCAAGTTTTCTGCTCAAAACAATTACCTGCAAAAACGAATAATTACACATTAGTAACTCACACCAATGATAAATAAGACAAAGCTTAACATCAGAGATATGATGTTATCTAAACCAAGAAAGTAAGCAAATAGTAGCAACCCAGCTCTGTATGTGTAATCCTTAACAAAACTCAGATAGAGGAGGAATGATAACCAAGTCTATCATGCACAAATTCCCAATATTAAACCAACAAACCACCTGGGAGTTAACATAGTGTAGAAGTTCCAAGAACGCTGACCTCCAATCAATACACAAAATCAAAATCCCTAATACCACAGAACCAATAAACAAAACAAATCAAACTAATCCCCCAATACACAAAATTAGTTAGCCAAGTTAAGATAGTTGGTGTCTGCTATTAGATTAATCTCCAAACAATTTTCACAGTGCGTTATACCTAAGTATCTTCTTTTATCTTGTTTCAATTATTCTAACCAATTCAATTGATTCATCATATGCATGTAAATTCAACATGAACTGATCATGAACAATCATACATTCATACCAAACAAAAATAATAAGTCAAATCGATTTAATTACCTGAACCAAACATGTTATCAATTATATAAACAAAATAAAATCAGTTACTGAGAAAACAGCTCAATAACCTCTGTTACAGGCAACCCAAAACAAAGACACACCTGTTCCTCTGATGAAAACCAAGCAACCTCTCCCAAAACAAACCCAAACCTTCCTCCAAAAGTCAATCAAAATAGACCAAAATCTTCGATCTCTCCTCTTCCTTTTTCCCACCAATGGTCTACAATCAAAATCCATAACACAAAATTTCAAATTTCAAATCAAATTGAACACACACTTCGTAAAACAAAACCTTTCCTATTTACTTTCGGCCCAACCTGATACTGTGAAACAGCAAAGATGGATATCTGCTCCTCTTCAATGAAGGTTAAATTTGGTAATAGAATATGAGCTTCTTGGCTGTTAAAAAGTAAAAACACATATTATCAATGCAGGTGGGACACATATTTTCAGCTCATATAAAGCATTGCACATTCCATTATTAACCATAACAATGACATAAATATGAAAAACAAAGGAATATAATTATTACTTGATCTTGAAAGACAGGATAGGTGGGCAAGAGGGAGAACTTCTCGTCTCTGAACTCTTCTAGTATTCTGCTAATAGACCCTGCAGTAAGAATTGTTTTGATCATACTGATATCACTTGAATTATGAATGCAGCAAAGTAGGAAAAGACATGCACTTTTACAGGTTAGCTTCTTTGAAAAGTCATAATCCCTAGTTATTTTAATGACCAATATTGATACGAGCATTATATGCGACATTTTATGTGTTTTTCTACTCACATTTTGTTATGTTATTTCCTTTAACTTAATCATATTAACTTAGTTTAATGTCTTTAGTTACATTTGAGCTACAAACGAAGAAAATGAGTTGTAGGAACTAGGAAGCAAGAAAATGGAAAGAAATGAAGATTCTTGAAGGTTCTTGACATTTCTACTTCAAACAAGGCGTGGAAGACATGTGGAAGCATCTAGAAGTCTCAAGAAGATCATTACCGAATTGGGCACAAGTTGTTCTTTAAAAATCAAATCCATTACAGATTCAGAAAACTGCTAGTGCAGATCAATCAACTTCAACGGAGTGTCAAAAATTGCTCAGAGCTCAGAAAATTATTGTCTTTTTGGAAAGCTACGGATGTCTAGTTTCCAGAACTTTTTACAGCTCGTCGATATCTATTTTCTAGAAGAAGTTATGACCATTTTAGTGCACTGAGGTCAAGTCTGCCGGAAATCTGTTTTGTGTCAAATGAGTTCTAACTCAATTTTGTTTCTTCATCATATATCTTAGTTTGTTTTCAAACTTGAGTACCATTTGGAAAGAACATTCAGACTGTTATAGTATAAATATCTATATCTTGTAATAGGTACTTGAGTGTATAGATAAGTACTTGAGTGTGTAAATATAGGTGTAAAGACTTGTGTGGCATAAAGTATATAGGGAAGCAACAAGCATGGCAGCTCTCATAATTGCAGCAACCATGTGGAGTTGCAGCTATGATCATTGAAGCCACTATAATGGACTTCTCACCATTGCATTCACACTACAATGTATTCCTATAAATACCCTCTTTTGTGAGAATAAATATACACACCTTCCTTCATCCATCTCATCTTCTTTGTCTCTCCATCTCCTCTCCATTTTCTTTCAATTCACTAGTCTTCTTGTTCTTCATTTTCAAGCCAAGAGAAAGAGAAGCCATGCAATACATCAATTTCCTAGCCGCCATCCACCCTTGTGTCGTCCCTAGAAGATTGCTTGCTTTCAAAGATCTTCAAGTTCTTCGTCTCAAGGCTTTATCATTCATCTTTCAAGGTGTATTATATCCTTTCTCTTGTTTTCTTTGTTTGATTTTGTAAGACTATGAATTCTAGTTAACAAATAATGTTAAGGGCAAAGTTTAAAGCCCGTTTATATGTTTTGAAATAAAGTTGTGATTTCTATATGTTGATTTATATGTTGGTTATGTGAGATGATCAATTGATTTTGTTTTATGGAAAACTTTTATATGTTTTTGTTCTTTGGTGCGCAACTTAGAATGATTGCATATAATTGGAGCTAGTAATTAGGTTCATGCTTTGTGACCCTAATTCGAATAAGTAGTAAAGGCTTTGGACAAAAGTCGAAATCAATTGGTTTGTGTTATTGAATAGACATGCTTTGTGTACTAGGATTAATACAATTATTGACTAAACTTTCACTTGCTCTTAATGATTTGAAACTTGAGTTTGCATGGTTGCTTTGATTGTGTGAAACCTGTTTTCAAAATATATTGTTTAGGTGCTTTGCTTGATCAATTGTGTAAAGGAAAGTAAAATAAGGAGCATTGGTTGCTTTGATCTTTGTTTCTTGATATATACTCGTCTCATAGATAACCAACTATTAGAATTGTAACCGGATTTCTTGCATATGGATGTAGTTTTGATCTTTGTTCCTTACGTTCCACCCTTGTATATGTGTTTTTACATTTTCTTTATTTTATTTATTTTAATTTTCAATCTTACAATCATAAAACCCCCTTATTTGTGTTTACTTGTATATATTTCTTTTCTTTGTTTTATTTTTGTAAATAATGCTTCTTATTGTTTAATTTCTTTATTTGTTTACAGAATTACATGTGTACCCTCAATCCCTGGACAGAACGATCCCTATTTACCATATACTAACGATGACATTTTAAAGGGTTAAATTGCGTGCTACTTTGAGAGTGTCAAATATTCTTTGAAAAGTCATGATCCTTAGTAACAAAGACAAAAAAAACTCCTTCTCCTCTACTCATTTATAAACTCAGTCTAGTGAAAAACTCCTTCTCCTCTTCTCCTCAATTTCAAGGTACAGGGGAATTACTCTTTTAACTATTTTAATGAGCAATATTCACAAAAGATGCAGCAACCTAAAATTGGCAGTGCACCTCATAAACTGAATGTGTGTGTATATATATATATAAGATCTATAGCTTCCTTGGAACAGATAGGATGTTTGTTAAAGCAGATACTGAACAATCAAACTAAATAAAGAATACTTGAATTGCTCCACAACAGCCAAGTAATTTACATCACCATCTCTCTTACTAAGCTTATTAATCATCTCTTTATCTACACCCTAGTTTTCTCAGTTTTTAATTTACCTACAGATTGCACATCTTTGCTACTTCAGTTAGTTATAATGCAAGCAGAAAAATGAAAAGCTAGTTTTAACTCGTATTGGTAGCAACAGCATAATGGTAGGTTAGTTCCCAAATTTTATTTTAATAGATTAATGGAAACGTGTACTTTCATTTTGGTTGACTGTTTCTTTGTTTTTACAACAAAGGAGTTTAAATTTGTATAATCCACGTTTCTCATCAGTTAATTGCTCTCATTATACAAATTTCGTGAATAAAAAATTAATAAAATCTGCAGAAGAATAGTAGCTGAAATTTGAAGAAAATGATGGGAGAAAAACCTTTGAGGATATAAGCTTGAAGCAACGCCCATTGGCTGTAACAGAAGGCTCTGTTGCTGCAAACACCAACACTCGGAGTCAGAAAACCGAAACTCAATTACGAAAAAATAGAAAAAAGATATACTTGGTTAAACTCATTGTAGAGCCTCCAAAGAATATCTCTATCCCCAAAAAGATATGGTGCAGCCTAAACAATAAACGATTACCTCACAAATCAATTGATTTATTCACAAACCAAATCAATTAGATTAGTCCAAAATCAATAGCTCACTCACTCGTTAATCTTTCGCTGTCAATTCTTCTTCCTTTTCCTCCACAAACACTCTGCCTCTCCTACCCCAAATCAATCACACACTGAAGAATCTGTCACGAAAACATCAAATTAGACACACACCAAACAATATATCACAAAAACCCAACAAATAAGCATCGAACCGAACAACAATACACAAACAACAACATGTAGAACCAATCACCAACAACTGCATACCTCTAGATCAGAAAACGCCAGCCAAGAATGAACACAGAAAGAAACAGAGAAGATCACGCTAATCACCCTAATACCTTTTTGATCTAACAAAATCGGAACCTCATCATCCCTCTCCTTCCTAAGAACAAATAAAAACATAGACCTCATCAGAAAAACCAAAACGCCAAATCAATCACATGCAAGGAACAAACAAACTCTCAATGGAAGAAAAACAAACAGGACAACAACATGCACAACCTGTTCTCCCTAAATCTCACCCAAGAGCGCAGAGGTGAGGCAAAAACAAAGAGAAGGAACGAAGAGAGAAAGAAGATCGTGTCTCTGACCCCAACACCTTTTATACCTAGGTCAAACAGCAGATCACAATTAAGCAAAGAATGAAGGGCAAAACGGTCTTTTCACATAACAGGCTCGGCTCGAGCCGGCACTGTTACTAAGCCGATGAACAGTTGACTGAGAATTAGAAGATATTAAATATAGGACTTTTCATCTCTAACATGCCCTTCTTGGGGAATCTAGTTTTAGTATTATAGGATTTGGGCTCATCCCAAGTCTCATGACTTTTTAAGAACCAAGACCCAGCTATAGTGGGCCGGGGCCACAGATTGGGGTGACCCAACCCAAGGACGACAATAACACGCCGGAGAGAGAACGTGACAAAAACATGCTGGAGAGAGGTGGAGGTAAGCGCACGCGCCTTGGTGCGCTGGAGAGAGAAAAGTGAAGGCTTTGGTCTACTCTGGTGGGCTCGATAGCTCTGTTTTGTCCCCTAACGACCGTTGGGGGTTCCATCAGTCATATTAATTGATGGTTGAGATTCGTCCATTTTGAATATGGACGGCTCTGATGTGGTCCTCCTTTTTTTATGCAACGAATATATTATAATCTAACGGATCAGATTTTTTTGAAAAATTTGATCAACAACTCTATTAAATAGAGGCATATTAATTCCAGTTTTATTTTAAAAAAAAATTAAAAAATTGCCAGAAACACTATAAGAATAATGATGAGAATAATTTTTAAATATTATGATAAAAATAAAAATGTAATTTTTAACCTTATTTAATTAAATTGACATATTTTTAATATAATATTCATAAACATTGTACTCATATTATATTTTAATCAAGAATAGTGAAAATATGACCCCCATATAGCACCTCATTATTGGAGATGAGAATTGAGTCATATATGAATAGTGCGACAAGTGCTAAAATGAGAATAACACCCCCAAATAGAACTTATTATCACTATTTAAAAGATCTTAAATCATATAGAGGGCTAGTTTGGTCATCATGCAAGTGTTATGCCAATTTTTGCTGGGTCTTTCATTACTGTACTACTGCCTCATACATATATAGGGCTATTCTATTGAGAGATCCAATTTTTTAGTCATTTTAAGAACTCGTTTGTGTGACTCACTTTTCAATCATATATCGGCATCTCAACCATTCACTTCTTCAGACTCTATAAATAGATCACTTTTGCAAATTTCAGCTAAATTGGTGACTGTTAAGGTATCGAACTAGATTAAATCAATTGACAAACTAAATCTGTCAACTGAACCGTTCATGTTTATAATTGTAAATCACAATTTTGAATACCTTAACGATTATCAATTTGGCTTAAAATTTGCAGAATTGATCTACTCATATAGACCTAACAATTGAACGGTGGAGTTGTTGATAAGTGACCGAAAAATTGATCAAATAATCAATCCCTTAAAATGGCCAAAAAGGGGTAGGGCTAAATACTGATTACTAACCTATGGTTTGGGTCCAAAATCAATTCAATCCCGGACTTCTAATTTCATTAGAAAACCTCTGCCCTTTCAATCTTGATCAATACGTCCAATCCATTAGTCTTCCATTAAGCAAGTCCATTAAGGCCCCATTTGGGATTGCTTCGCTTTTAAAGAAATCAGCTTTTATTCAAAATTTTAGATTTTTTTTTGTGTTTGGTAAATAAATAAGGACTAAATTCAGTTTGCCTCCTTCAACTTTGGGGCAAACAACAGTTTGGTCACTGACCTTTTTTTGTTAATCATGATGGTCCTTGCACTTCTATTTTCCATCACGCAACTCCAAAATTCAAATTTAGCTTGAAAGGTGACGTCATATGCTAAGCTGGACCAAACATCCGGGCCCACTTTTCAGCTTTGTCCTCTCATTTTTTGTGAAATGTCCTAAGTAACCCTTGTTACTGTTTTGAGTCAATTATGGCCCCATTTCACGATCGAAAACCCGTAATCAAAAACTAAACCCTCATCTCCTTTCTCTTCCTTACCCACAACCCTCCCACCGCTGCTTAGGGTCAATTGCAGCCACAACCTCATGACCCCGAAATCAAACCTCCAGCTTTCAACAACCTCTTTCCACCACCCCTTTCATCACTTTTGGGTCACTAGAATCCATTACCACCACCTGGACAGGTCTTGGAATGTCAAACCCCCTATCTGCACACCCAACAAATTTCATCACCAATTTCTTAGATTGCTTACCCAAACCTTGATGAAGTTGAAGATGCGAAGATGAAGATGATGTCGGCACGAGAGGTGAGGCTGGATCTGTGCAAGATGAAAGGCGGTGGAGGAGGGCGTGTGGTGGCTGAAGAAATGAACCAGTGCCCACTTCTTTCTCCATAAGCTCTGGCGACGCGTGCGGGGGCTCTGGTAGCAAACAAAGGTCAGGACCAAAGGGGTTTGATGAATTGTGAGGCTCTGATTCCAGCTAGGGTGGTCGTACATCTCGGACGTGGCCGGAAAAGACGAATCGGCCCTTGCATAACCCGGATTCCGGCGACGGCACATACGGTGTCGTCCGGCTTCGGTTGGCGATGAAACTTCTGGGTTTTCTTCTCCATTGCTTGCTGAGTGTAGTGGTGATGGTGGTGTGGTGTGGAGATGGCCGGAAACCGTTGAGGGTCATGGAACAGTGGCGTCATAGGTTTGGAGGTCGTGTGCGGTGACCGGAGGGTCTTGATCGACGATGAAAAGACTGGGTCTTGGTCGGGTTTTCAGTTGTGGTTCAGATGATGATGGCTGTGTAGTGAAGTGGTTGCTGGATGTGGTGGTCTCCGGTGATGGCAGAGGAAGAGAAGAAGAAGAGAGGTCGGGAAGAGAGAGAGAGGCCATGCGGCAAGAGAGAGAGGCAAAGTAAAGCTAAAAATAGAGAAAATAGAGAGAAAAAAATATAAATTAGATAATAAAAGAAAAAAGAAATTAAATTAAATTAGAATTGTCTATTTTGCCCTTATCTATACTATTATTAAGAGAAGAGGTGTTGTTAGCCAAAACTGATTTTTTTTTACCTTTATAACCCTCAAATATTAAAATGTCATGGATTACATTTTGACATCAGGGATAAAAATGTAAAAAGCAAAATAAAACAATAAAAAAAATAAAAATAAAAGAAAATAACTATTTAAAACTCTCCACTCTCAGAATTATAACTCCCCACTACTCTCACACCCATCGGGTGTGTGGACATTTTCTAGTTAGAGATTTAAAATCTGAAAAGTGGGCCCGAATGTCTGGTCCAGCTCAGCATATGACTTCACCTTTCGAGCTAAATTTGAATTTTGGACTTGCGTGATGGAAAATAGAAGTGCAAGGACCATCATGATTAAAAAAAAGGTCAGGGACCAAACTGCTGTTTGCCCCAAAGTTAAAGGAGGCAAATTGAATTTAGTCCAATAAATAAAAAGTAGCTTTAATTGAAAGTTATAGGTCACTGGCAGCAGATTTTAGAAGCAGCCCAGAGGTTGCTTTTAGAATCTACTGTGAATCAAAATACACTCTGCAGTTGTTTTATGTACTGACAACACTTTTAAAAATATTTATTTACCAAACACGAAACTGTTTTAAGTCACAGCTGATTATTCTCATAATACAGAAGTACCAATTTTTTTTTAAAGTCACAGCAATCCTAAACTAGCCCTAACTTATTGACGTAGCTCATGTGGGGCCCATATTTTATGACATGGCAATGAGGTGACATGCCTAGTCATCTCAGGGGTTTACATAGACTTGGTGGGCTCCTCTTTGATGACATGTCACTATATGATTGAATAAGTAGGTCTCACAATTAGAAGTCTATCAAAAATAAGATTTTTTTTTTTGACAAATGACCTAACCATTGTTTGAATTCAGGACATCTTGGATACAAATCGCACAACAAACCACCATTTTAACTTTGCATATATATAAATTATCCTAAGTTTTTATATTTATACCATGTCTCTTAAATTTTCTCTTGGTCGAACTATATCTCTTAAAATTTCAAACAAAAATTCATTAAACATTTTTTATTTTATGAGAAACAAAATATATATATATATATATATATTTATTTTAGAAATGGATAAAATATTCATTAATGTTAGTTTGTTTTCAGCTCAATTATAACTCAAGTATTCATTCATCTTCATCAAAGTACTTAGAAACAAAAAAAAATAAAAAACTTGATGATGAAAATTTTCAAGTACTTGAGTGTATTCAAGGAATATAGTATCAATATAAAAGCTAGGGAAAAAAATACAATCAGTACCCAACCTATGTCCGACTCCGAATTTCTGTACCTAAATTTCCAAAACTATCACAATGGTACCCAGGTTATCTAGCCCGACCCAACATATGTACCTGCCGTCTATGATGGCGTTAACCAGTGTGCCACGTGGCGTATTTGATGGGTATTTGTGTCATTTACTTATTGTTCCTCTTGATCATCTCCTCCGGAAGAATATTCTCCTTCTTCTTCTTCTCCATTTCCTCCCTCTTCCTCCTCTTCTCCTCCTTGTTCCTCTTAATCTCCCCCTTCAGCTCCACCATTCTCTCCTTGTACGCCTTCTTCACCAACTTGTTCTTCTCCCTCTCCTCGAACGTCGTTCCCTTCTGACTCACCTGAACCACCGATGACCTCTGCTTCCGCGGCTGCTTCCACTTTAGCTCGGAGACCTTCTCGGCGATCATGACTGGTTTGTCCGGATTGTCCGAGAAGGACACCATACATCGCTTTGCCGGAGGTAGGTAGGTGGCGTCGATTTCCATGGCGGCATCTTGGTCGTCGGCGGAGGCTTCGGGGTTCCTCTTGCGCTTGTAGGTTTTGCCGCCGAAGCCTTTGTCTAGACAGTGGAAGTCAATTGTGTAAGCCATACAGTGAAAACTAGGCTTACCCAGCCCTATTCTTGAGTCCATTTGCTCTCTTCCTCTCTCTGCATCTCTGCCTCTCTTTCTCTCTCTCTCTCTCTCTCTCTCTCTCTCTCTCTCTCTCTTCCTGACTTGTTGTAGAATCTTGTTGGGATGTTTTGTACAGTTGATATTGGTTATGTGGTTCGGATCGTTGAGATCGTTGTGGAATTTTACTTTAGTGTTTATTCCTTGGTTGCAGCTATTCATATTTGGGTCATTCTCTGAAGATGAGACCAAGTCATTGCTTCTAAAGCAATCGCAGGGGAAGCCGTTGCCTGTGAAGGGTGAAATGCCAGTGGAAACAAACGTATTGCAGTTTGGTTCGATAGATTTTGTTATGGATAAATCTTTAGTTGAGTTGAATGGTGAATCAAGTAGACAACAAAGTTCTTTGAAAGGGCTGAGCAAATTGCAGTCTCTAATAATAAGCACAATGACTGCAAAAGCAGGAGATGATAATTTACTGGGATCAATAGCAAGTCCCTTTGCACTCTTCCTCTCTATGCATCTCTGCCTCTCTTTCACTCTCTCTCCAATTTGTTCTCTCCCTCTCTCTCTCTCAATCAAGATAAAAATTCCAATAGAATTATGAATGGATCTGTGGGGATGCATCTTCTTTTCTTCTGAGGTTGTAAAGAGATTTTGATGAAGGTGGCGGTGGCGGTAGCGGTGGTTATGATGGAGAGGTAGGCTTCTGGTTTCAGAAGGGATAGAGAAGATGAAGAGAAATGGATTTCTTTTGGCAAAGAAAGAGAAAATGGATTAGAAAGCTAAAAATTATGGTTTTATTTTTCTACCCGTAGGATCTTAGAGTAGGTGGAAATGAAGGGCTGATATTTCTTTATAAGTAAATACATAACTAATAAAAAAATTTCAGTTAAAAAAAATACTAATAAAAATTAAAAACAAAGATTAAGGTATGGAAGGACTAAAATGTCCATGAAATTATGTCACCTAGCATAAAAATTAACACCGTCATAGATGGTAGGTACATATGTTGGGTCGGGCTTGGGTACAGAAATTCGGAGTCTGTCATAGGTTGGGTACTGTTAGTATTATTTTCCCTAAAAGCTAAGGTATAACCGAATATCATAAATAAATATTTTTGTCAAAAATTATAAGGAATATAGTATAAATATAAAATATGAGGATAACATACAACATTGTGAGATTAGTGTGATGATTTGTTGTGTGACTTGTATACAAGAGGTTCTGGGTTCGAGTTATGGTTGAGTTTTTTGTCAGTAATCTTTTTATTTGATAGATTTCTTATAGTGTGACCCACTCCTAAGCTAACCTGATTGCCATTCATAAACATGATCCCCACATGAGTTAACGAAAGACTAACGGTTTGGACCTATTAGAACAAAGTTAAAAGTGCAGGGGTGTTTTTGATGAAATTAAAAGTTCAGAAATTGAATTGATTTTGGACCCAAACCACATAGTAGTAACTAATATTTAGCCGAAAAGGGTATATATATAATCCTTAAAATTTTGCGAGAATTTTTTTTTTGTATGAAATAATTTCAATATATTTAAGAGTCAAAATGCATATAATGTCGCACTCCTTTTTCAGTACGACAAGAATAGTGTCACTTTAGTAACAGAATTTGTTACACTCTATACCCAGAATTACCCATTTATCAGTCATTTAGACGGTAAACGATCAAAATTTTTACTTTTACTTTCGTTTCGAACATTTGGGGGGGGGGGGGGGGGGGGGTTCTAGGGTTGACTTTTTAATTGGTTCACATTTTGAAGAAACTTTCTTCATGTCAGTTGTAGGGATTGTTAATCCGAATCCATACCAATATCAGAGTTCGTATGAATAAAATACCATTTGTAGAAGTTTAGTTATTTCATCGAAGCTTTTAGGGAAGAAGCCGACATTTCACATTATGTTATATATATAGGAGGTAACCTAGCAGAGGGCACCCCCCCCCTTCTTCTCAGTGATGGTATACACACAGGAGAGAGAGAGAGAGAGAAAGTGAGATGCGGGTTTGACCCGACCTGAAAGCTACACTCGGCAGGTCCGCCACCTTCCAACCACCATAGGCTTCAAAATGGATCAGAAAATGACCGCACCGCCCTCATAGGCTTTGGTGTAGTTGTAATTGTTATTAAGAATGTTGAAATAAATCGATTGGTGTATGGATTATGCTCTGAATTGCAGGTTGAGGTGGCGACGTGTAGGACCCACGCATTGCCAGTTGTGGTGGCGCATGAGGAAGCGTATCACCTCCTTTGGCCATCTTTATTAGCTTGTTATATAGAGTTCTACAATAGGAACAAGTTTGTATGATTTTCATTGCCATTAGAGAATTTTTGGCGAGCGGTTGAAATTTCTGAAATTTTGAGAATTTCGGATTTCGATTTGTGACGATCCGACCGTTGGATCTTCGTGAGTTTTCTATAGGTTGTTTGAATTATTAAATTAACGAAACTATTGAAATTTGAGTTAATTCCGACATGAGATCAGATTTTTTGAGAGTTTATGATAAATTGATTAAAGAAATTTTGAAGTTTCTTCTTGAGTTTGAATTTATGGTTTATAGGTCATTTCCAACGAGAATGTCGGATGTCGGGTCTTTATTATTATTTATGATTTGAGAAATAAGTAAACTTATTGGCGAGTGTTAAATTGAGTTCGGGACATAAATTATAGTTTTCGATAAATATTCATATTTGAGATTTATGTAAGGTTTGAGAAATAATAAATATGTGAGTAGACATTTGCTTTTTAGATAAATATGCATGCAGTATTTTATTTTTGAATATTAAATTATCGTAATGAGATTTTTATGATGATATTTGCATATGGATGATTTATCGAGTTATTTGAATTTCGAGTTATAGAAATTTTCCTTTGGAAAGATTATGAATTAAATCATATGAGAGTTAATGAGTTTGGAATTATGAATTTAAGGAGGTTAATTATATTATTAAGTACACGCATGCCTTACCTAGCCGGCAATATCCTCTAGCTAGTATTCATGTCAGCAGTACCGTCCAGAATATATTTCCGAACGACAGTACCATCCAATGCATCATTTGGTCAGTAGTACCCTCCAGATGGCAAGAAATGGTTAGTCGGAAGTACCCTCTAACCGTTACCTCCTAGTAATGTGGTCGGCAATACCCTCCAAATGGCATGAGATGGTTAGTCGACAGTACCAGCTAGCCGCCTTCTCGTATTCTGGACAGCAGTACCCTCTGATGCGTCATCTGGTCGGCAGTACCCTCTGGATGGTATGAGATGGTTAGTCATGTGTTATTGAGATACTTCAGATAGAGTGAGAAGAATATTCCGGACGGCAGTACCTTTCGGTGGTCATTCGGTATATATTACCCTCTAGATGGCAGTAAACTATAGATATTTCAGTTAAAGTGATTAGATGGTGTAATCAGTCCTTTCAGCTCTTCCATTTTGTGGGTGCCTAGTGAGTACTACTAGTAAACTGATCTTAGTAACCGCCCGATGTGTGCTACTGGTGTCATGATCTTAGTGACCGTTTGATGAGTGCTACTGGTGACATGATCCTATTGGTCATCTGTTCAGTATCACTGATGACATTATCCTAGTGGTTGTTTGATGAGTATTACTAGTGACAGGATCCTAGTGGCAGTCTGGTGAGTGCTAGGAGTGAGCTAACTCAGTTAGTAGTCACTTTGTGAGAGTTACGGGTGAGGTGTTAGATATCTATTTTGTATTATCAATTAGTATTACTTGTTTCGTATTGTAGTTTGATGATCGAGATTTAAGGATAGTTACCTATATATAGTTTTTGGTTAGATTTGTTTGTTATTATGGGAGTAGGTAGGCTCCAAGAGTTGGAAGTTAGATTTGTATAATAGGAGTGTTAAGTTGTTTTATAGGTTTGGGTAATCCATTTATACATACATGGTACTGCTGGCCATAATTAACACATGAATCGATCTATCACCCATTGTCGGAATGACCCTGTAGATATAACCCCCAAAAACACTGCAAACCAACCTCTACTGACAAGTTGGCCTCAGGCCAAAACACATCTTGATGCGCCACCCAAAGTCATCCCTGCAGGAAGACTAAAGACCATCACACTGAGACATATCAGTCTCACATCGAAAACAACTAAGGTAACTCATCACTTTACCTATAAAAGATCCACTTCTCTCTCTTCATTGATTACGTATTTAAGAGCTACCTATTGCTACTCCGTCTATATAAATACATTTTCTGACTTTAGCATTGGAGGAGCGAAGACAACCAACCGCGGTCTCCCCTCTTAATAATACTATTGTATTTCTCTTGACAGATAGCGGCATCCTGTGACTCTACAAACATATCAGAAGATTTGGATCCTCATCCACGTTATCAGAAGCCGACACCTGATAGCGGTATTCTAAGCATTAACATTGGCCATTTGTGGAAAATTTTGAACTAAAAGATACTCCCTCATAACCTACCATGGCTAGCAGTAGTGGAGATGGCGTTGGCGACCAAACAAGCCAATCTGCCAACCCTTGACCCACAAATCTGGCCGACTCCACAATAGCCATCAACCGCACATCGTTCAACACACCGGTCAACACCGACTGTCGACTCCTAAACACCCCTAAAGTGCCCCTAACTTGGTCTGTGGTAGAAAACCAACCTGGTACCAGCCATCAAGCCCAGGCCATGATTTCGCCGCCATGTTAGAGATAGCGTTGACATATCTGCACAAGGTAAAGGGAACAAGAGCAAAAAGAGAAGGCGACAGCCCTAAATCAGTTGGCAACACTATTGTCAAAATTCGATGAGCTGAAGAAGGCGCTAGGGGACAATGCAAATCTGGCGCAAAATGAACACTCTCAAAGTGTAAGGATCAGCCCAAACACTAGGGTAATTAAGGGTCACACCTGCGCCAATAATTCAAATGGGCATTGCCTTAAATCCTCCTGAGCTAGCCGGATTAGGGCCAAATCCACCTCCACAACTGGTACAAGTACAGGTAGCAGATTCACATCCACACAATAATTCCTTCAGCACAAGCCAACAGAGAGCAGCAGGAAATATGCCGGTTACCCGGCAACAATAACAACACCTCATACTAAATCAACCGTCCCCCAGGCCCACCATCAATGCCACTACTTTAATCCTAGAAAAAATGTGAGAACTAGAAGAAAGGTTAATTAGAGTTGAAATGGGTGCCCCACCGCCAACCTCAAACCCGCTATTTGTCGCACGCCCGGGGCTATTCACCGCCAGCTAAAACCCCAAAGATCGCCCAGTTTAACGGTTTAACAGATCCATTTGTCCATATGGACACATTCAAAAACATAACCAACAACAACGGTTTTGATGGCGCAACCCTTTGCCACTTATTCAGCAAAATATTAGACGGGGAGGCCATGAGCTAGTTCTTCCAATGCCCCTCGGATTTATCGACTCGTTCTTAGTGCTATAAAATATATTTATGTCACGATTCATCCGCATGACGGACGGATATCACAATTCAAGCCAACTATTCAGCATCAAACAAGACACCTGTGGGTCGCTAAAGGCATTTGTCACAAGGTGGAGAACCGCCACATCAAGATGTCAGAATCTCAACAAAATAATGCAAGGCAGGGATTCTCAAGGGGAACTTCTTGTACCACCTTAATTACAATTGCCAAAACGCCACTTACGACCACGTCCTGAGTGAGGCAGTCATACATGACCAAGCAGGGTACAACACTTATGGTTAGGTAACGGCAAATTTAGCCAAAAAAAAAACACACACACACACAGAGCAAAGTCCCAAACGATCAGGGAACAACCTTTTATCGCTTAAAACTTTGACGGAACCCTGAACTGCCAAACCTTGGCCCCCTTGGGCCTTGTGTCATATTCCCAACCTTCCGTGGCAACACATACAACGGCCCGCCACGTAGTTGAAGAATCTAGAGTGTTCTTTAAAAGCTTGGGAGAGTCGGGTCGACATGTTAGTATAACGGTACCACCGCACTTCTTTATCTTGTTGTACGTTAGCTCATAAAAGAACAGAACTTATGCCACTGTCAGAAATTCGCACCCCGACAAATCCCATAGAGCGGTCAAAGCCAACAACATCTTCCACACTTTTATGAAAACCTTACCAACCACAACATTTAGCTCGGAGAACATATATTGCAAACTTGGAAGTAATGCCAGCTTTACACAATGACGAAGGATGGCCTCGTGAATGGCAGCACAACCCTAGGCCAAGTCTGTGGCTGTCTCATCCTTTTGTAACGGCCACAACGTCATAGTAGTCGGCAACCGAAATCTCTCCCTCAGCTTATTTATTTTCTGCCACGACATGGTAGAGGGAGGCTTTTCCACCCTAGTGCCATCATCAAGGATCCAGGAAAAGTTTGTAGATCGGGAACTTTGCCCTTCGTTGTCAGATTCAGCATCCTCGTCACTTTCGCTCGAAATACCAACACTCCCCTCGCTAGTATCGGATGACTCCGCCTCCTCTTTTTGAAGGAAAATCTCGTGTTCTTCATGTCGCTACTAAGGCATTCATGGCGGGGAATTTTTTTTGTAGTGGAGCTAAGTCTAATGGCTCCTCGAACCTAGCTCCTGCAGAACCAGAAAGATGTAATGAATCAATAAATTCTTTTTTCGGTGTATTTAATGGCGACACATCAGACACTGAGTCCTCGCTACTGGAGATATCGATAATAGCCGGCATTCCCCACAAACGCTCTAACCTAGAAGTTAGCAGCCAAGTTAGATCTAAACCTACCCTCTATGCTAGAGTCATAAGAACATGCTCAAGAACATAAGTCACTAAAACCCAGAAAACCCAACACAACCCAGAAACCCAAAAGTCCCAGCATATATCAAAATCCCAAGAACACTGCTACGAACCAAAAGAAGACACATGCATTCTCAAAATAAACCTATAACCCAAATTTAACCAGAAACACCAAAATTTCGAATAACACAATACCAAGACCAGAAAAAGCCCCTAAAGATCGACCGAATACAGAAAGAAAGAGGAACAACAAACCAAACCAAGCAAAGCCAATATGTGCTACCCACTTGATCCTGGTTTTCTCCACCGAAAAACTCTCAACTCGGTCATCCCCAACAAACACTGCAAATCTCTCTCAATAGTGAAAACGAAGCAAAGTTTTCAAAATAGGGCAAACTGTGTGTACATACATGGGATCTGCCATCCATAATCAGCACTCATACCAGACCATATCACTTTTTCTGATTGGCCTTGGCGGTGTGACCTCGGGGAACACAGCAAGACAACCTTCACCGATAATCCAGTTCCAGGCCGAAACATGCCTCGACGCGCCACCCAAAGTCATCTCTATAGAAAGGACCAATACTCATCAGATTAAAGCATATCAGTCCCACATCGAAAATAAGAGTGAGGCAACTCACTATTTCACCTATAATAGGTCCACTTCTCTCTCTTCATTCATTACACATTTAATAGCTATAGACCGCTACTTTGTCAATATAAATACATTGTCTGACTTTAGCATCGGAGGAGCGAAGATCGCCAACCACGGTCTCCCCTCTTGACGTAGTTATATTTCTCTTGACAAATAGCGAGACTTCTTGAATTCACTACATATCTGAAGATTGGACCCTCATCCTAGTTACCGAAACCCGACACCTAGTGGTGGTATTCTGAGCATTAACATTGGTGTTGTCTGTGGGAAATCTTTGAACTAACCCATAATCTACCATGGCTAGCGGTAGTGGCAATGGCATTAAAGATCAGACAAACCAATCAGTCAACCCTCAGCCCATGAACCCTGCCAATCCAACAATCGCCGTCAACCGCGAATTGTTCACCATAGTAATCAACACCGATGGTCAAACCCTCAACAGCCCCGAGGTACCCCCAACACAATCTACCTTGGAGAACCAAATCAGCACCAGCCATCAAACACCAAGCCGAGATCTCGCTGCCATGTTGGAACTAGCGCTGACGGACCTACACCAAGCAAACAGAGAGTAGAAAAAAGACGAAAGGAGAAGGCGGAAGCTCAAAACTAAGTGGTGACATTACTATCAAAGTTTGACTAACTGAAGAAAGCACTAGGAACAAATGCAAATCCAGCCCAAAGCGAGCACTCACAAAGTGCAAGACTTAGCCCAAACACAAGGACAAGAGCAGCGCCTGTACCAATAATCCCAATGGGTGTTGCTTTGAATCCACCTGAACTGGTAGGATTGGGACCAGCACCATCGCCACAATTGGTGCAAAAGCAGGTAGCGGTCTCACAGCCGCAATATGATAACTCATTCAGCACAGACCAGCAGAGGGGAATGGGAAACATACCAGCCCCCAGACAACAAATTTTGGTACCAAATCAGCCACTCCCCAGACCTACTGTCGACGCCACCGCCCTGATCCTAGAAAAAATGCAGGAACTAGAAGAAAGGTTATTTTGAGCTGAAACAGGCACCTTGCTGCCAACTCAAGATCCACTCTTTGCGGCAATACTAGGCCCATTCATCGCCAGAATTTTGCAAACCTTCCGGCCTACATATGTAAAAACTCCTAAGATCAGCCTACTCTGGCTGATTGACAGATCCATTCGTGCACATGGACACGTTCAAAAAGGTAACCAACAACAAAGGCTTCGATGACGCGACTCTCTATCATCTATTCAGTGAAACATTGGACGGTGAAGCAATGAGTTGGTTTTTCGAATGCCCCCAAGGCTCTATAGACTCATTCTCAACCTTATCAAATGCATTTCTGTCATGGTTCATCCTCATGACGAACATATATCTACAACAGTCCAGAACACCAAATTTTGACAATGAAAGATTAAAAAATTACAAATCAAATCAGGAAGTTGAACAAATAGACTAATGGAGGCTACTGGAGCTGGGTGCAGTTGCTCCACATGCTTTCATCACCAACTCCAGCTATTGCAACTGCTCCAAATGCTTTAAGTTTCAAAAATTCAAGCTGCATTTAACAAACAAAAATGACATATAAAAATCAAATCACATGACATTAATCAAATCAATGATTTCAAGTGATGAGCATTGCAAATAACACACATATTAGTACATATAAAAACCAGTCCAGAACCACAATGACATTAACAATATAATACATTAAGCCATTAACAATTTAACACATCAACTCAAAATAAATGACACCATTGAGATATTCAGTTGTTGTTCACACATATACACATATGGACAGTTTAACACAGATTCACACATTTACACAATAAAACATCACAAATTCCCAATTACATATTAAGGGATTGCAGTCTGCTACCTTTATAATTTGGCTTTTCCTTTGCTTGCTGCTCTTGCAGCATCCATTGTCTTTGCATTCTTTGAAGCTTTAGAAGATTTAGAGGTGGATGGAAGCTTAGGCTGATCAACTGTAGTACATTCTTCATTTGCATGTTCTGCAGCCAAATTGAAAATAGATTGACGATTAAACCATTTATCACAGAAAAAATATAAACTGAAACTAATGAAACAAAGATATTTAAAATGCTCAAAACTACAAAATTTCATACCATGCTCCACACTTTCATAGAATTCAATGTCCTCAACTGTGGGAACATATTGGATGTTGTGAATGGTCTTAGACCTAATCCAGTTTTGATAACAGATCAATGCTCCAACTGTTTTGGGAGTGAGAAAACTCCTAAAAGGATCAATGACCCTTCTTCCAGTGCTAAAGCAATACTCACTTGCCACTGTGCTAACTTGTATAGCTAAACATCCTTGGCAACTGCTGCAAGGTTAGGATACTTTATGCCATTCATCTTCCACCAGTCCAATATTTGCCATTCTTGAGGATTTTGAGGCTTCTCAATAGGGTCCAATAAGTATCGGTCAACCTCATGTCCAACAACAGCCTCTTCCGAGTCTTCCAACTTTCTTTCCCAGTCTTGTTCCATGTCCAATATTTTTCCAGTTGGTTGAACAGATTTTTTGGAAACTGATTTGCTGCCATCAGTGCCTTGGCTGAGTGTGCTCTCTCTACTTTTAGATTTTCGTGAACTTTGAGACCCTTGAGCACCCATTGATGTTGTATACAGATCACAAAGGGAAACCAGAAGCTGTTTTACCTCTGCAGACTTGGTCTTAATCTCACTATGGTCCATCTTAAGCCACTTGTGGCAGATACTCTCGAAGTTTCTTATTTTGAAACTCGGATTTAACACCAACGCAATATAGATTAGCTGGTTGCAGTCATCCAAGCTCCCAAAATACTTGTCAAATTTCTGTTTCATCTTCACAGCCATGTCATACAAAATCTTCTCGATCTCGGAACCTGTTTGCATCTCAGCTGGTGTAAACAAGTCATCTATCTCAGCCTTGATTGCCACTATATCATGAAATGCTTTCTGTGATGTGGGATGATTTGAAGCACTTATCCTCACGGTCACATCATAAAAAACTTTAGAAACCTAACAAACATTGCAGCCTTGTTCCAATCATCCTCAACCGGTGGCCCTACCTTTTTCCTTCTCTGTTTCTGCCTCACTTGCAATTGCACATCATCGTCGTCGTCAACTACATCATCATCCTCATCAAAGTAGTTCAGGTACTTGCTTTCCTCCTCATCTGCCATTCTGTCGAAAGCTTTTCTCAGCCCCAATGTAGTGTCCAACATTAAATAGGTGGAGTTCCACCTTATCGGCACATCGAGTATGCAAACCTTCTTAGATTCTAGCTGATCCTTTGCCACACTGTTTAAAAACATACAGCCTCTGTCCACTACGCCTAATATATCGAACTGCATTCCTAATTGCAGCAACTGACCTTTCCATCATTACAAGCCCCGATCTTACAATTAGGTTTAAATTGTGGGCAAGGCACCTAACATGCAGGTACTTGCCTTCTAGAAGAGGTGGTTTCTTCCAACCTAACATCTTCTTCCTAATGTAGTCAAGTGCATCCTTGTTTGCACTTGCATTGTCGACAGAAACTGTCAACACTCTCTCCACTCCCCAATCAATCAAGCATGACTCCA
Organism: Rosa lucieae; assembly: GCA_024704745.1. NCBI lineage: Eukaryota > Viridiplantae > Streptophyta > Magnoliopsida > Rosales > Rosaceae > Rosa > Rosa lucieae. The sequence continues at coordinate 22,040 of JANPXK010001041.1, forward strand.
ACAACTTCCCTATGCTAGTGCCTTGGTGATTAGGAATTACCCTAAAGTTCATAATTCTTTTATGCAATGTCCACCCAGAATCAACAAAGTGGGTAGTCAAAACCATGTAATTGATAGTTTGCACCGATGTCCATGTATCGGTGGTTAAGCACAAACAATGACTCCTAAGCTCTTTCTTAAGCTCTATTTTTGCTGCCTCGTACATGTTCAAGAATTGTTTAACAATAACCCTTCTAGATGGTACATCCCACCTAGGCATAGCCACACTACAAAAATACCTAAACCCGGGCCTTTCGATGAAACTAAAAGGCAATTCATCCATAACTATCATCTTGCAGGCTGCTTCCTTGCAAGCATCCTGACTCCACTTAATCATCACTAACTCCTTAGTACCCCCAGTACTTAAAACCTGCTGCCCAGCCTCTAAATCAACACTCCCCGGATATTTTTTGCAAACATCCTGTATATGCCTCCTAAGACTACTAGTCCCATTCCCGTAGCTATCACATGCAAGATCAGTCCCATAATAATTACATTTAGCTCGCTTGATAACAGAAGTTTGAATCTTCTTACCATCCTTAACCTTGAATACAGGCTTGTCGATCTTCTTGAAGTGCTCCCACACCCAGGATCTTCCAACGGGTTTTTCAGACTTTTCTCCTTCCTCTTCCTCTCCATCTGCATCTCGCTTTCTCTTTCCCTCAACGTACAGCTCGCTTTTTCTTTTAGGCCTTGAATGTTTTGGGAAGTGTTTGAACCCTCGAAGCATCGGTTGGAGTTGGTGTTGGTCTTGGAACGATTGCTTTTGCATTTGAATTGGAATGAATGGAATCGGAATCAGATTCGGAGCTTAAACTTTGGGATGCATTTTATGTTGATGCCATTAAATTTGGGAACATAGAAATGCAAAATAAGCAAGAACTGGGTTTAGGTTGATATGGTTTCGATCGTGAAATGGTTTCAATAAATAGAGAACTGGGTTTCGAGAAAGAGTGAAAGAGAGAGGCGAGGTTTCGATCGTGAAATCGAGACTGAAGGCTAGGGTTGACTGTTTTAGTGAGGTTTTTTTTTTTTTTTAATATACTATATATATAATCATCCAATAGTATACTGACATATGGCATATTACTTGTAAATCGGGTCGGTTCGGGTAGACCGAACCCTAAAAATCTTAAGCCCGAGACCGAACCGAGAGTTTGTAATCGGGTCGGTCTTTGAACTGAACCGAAAATTTTCCTTCACAAACCGAACCGAATCGAGCTATTTGGGTAGGTCCGAGTCAGGTAATCTGTCCTTCGGGTCCAGTCGCCCAGGCCTAGCTCAAGCCAACTATTCAGCATCAAGCAAGGTATTGATGAGTCGTTAAAAGCATTCGTCACAAGATGGAGGACCGCCACATCAAGATGTCGGGATATAGACAAAACAATGGCGCTGGCAGCCTTAAGCAAGGAATCCTGAAGGTAAAATTCTTATATCATCTTAACTACAATTGCCCAAATGCCACATATGACCACGTCATGAGTGAGGCAGTCTTACACGCCCAAGCTGAATACTACACTTATGGCGCCATCCTACCACCACTACCACAAACTCCACTCAAAACATCCCAGCCCTCCACATTCCAATAAGGAAACACCACTACCACACCATCAAATGACAAAAAAAGGGAATGGCAGCAAGGCAACTACCAAGACAAGTGGCAAAGGGATCAACAATACCACAACAAGGGCAACATATATTTTCACAACAATCACAGCGACAACCGCAACAATAAGCCAGCCACAAACCCTAAAAAATTTGAGGTTTTCACTGTCTTGATTGAGTCATATGAAGAAATCTATGATTAGTGCAAGGATCAAATCCCGCCACCACCCCAACGAAAGTACCCTAGGGTAGGAAAGCCCAGAAATACCTGCAAACGGTACAAGCACAATGACGATAGTGGCCATAACACTAATGATTGCAACGCCCTCAAAACCGCAATCGAATCGTTGTACCGTGACGGGAAGTTGGAGCAGTACAAGGTCCGGTAACCGGCACCTGTCTTCGCAAACATCGAACCAATGCGATGGATCAACACCATTAACTGTGGTGCTTTCATAGGCAGCATGTCACACAGAGCAAGAAAGCGCTATAAGCGTGCTAACCACCCAAAAGAGGTATTCAACATCCATCATGATGGATTCGCCAAAATGGCCAAAACTGGTTAGGAGCCAATCACTTTCTGTGAAGAAGTGGAGCGAGGTATTCACTCACCCCATGTCGACCCATCTCTGATTGATGCAATTCTCGACAAGTGGTCTGTCGAACGAGTACAAGTAGACAATGGATCCGGTGTAAATGTCATATTTAACGGCTGCTACAAGCAACTACAACCCAACAGAAAGCTCCTGCAGGACCACCAGTCGCTACTTAGTTTTTGCAACAACGTGACTCAACCTCTGGGGTCTGACTATATGCAATTGTCCATTGGAACAGCCCCATGTACGGTGGAGATATGTATTGAGTACAATGCTATTATCAATCGTCCCATCCTCAACAAGCTCAAGTGCATCATAGCAAGATACATGCTACTCGTGAAGTTCCCCACGCCCAATGACACTGGCTCTGTCAGGGGAAGTCAGTTGGTTGTACAAGAATGTTACTTAACAACGATGTCAAGGTCAAGAAGCCGCCATGAAATCTTAATGGTAGTCAACATACCATAGTTGACGGACAAAATTGATGACCCTAGGGACGAAGAGAAAAAATACTTGAAGAAAGAGCCCATCAACTCAGATACATCGCTCCACATTGTGAGTATCTCCGACGAACACCGAGAAAGAATTGTGCGCATTGGAGCCCAACTCTCCCCTGAGATAGCATGAGAGCTCACTCAATTTCTAAAGGAGAATGCCAGAGTCATTGCATGGTTGTATGCTGACATGCCAGGAATCTCTCCCGACATAATTACACACAAGCTCCGCATCAAGCCATCCTTCGACCCCGTCAAGCAAAAACGACGGGCCTTTGATGAAGAAAGATATCGGGCCATCAGGAAGAGGTAACCAAGTTACATGATATAGATTTCATCCGCTAAGTCAACTATTCATAATGGATCTCCAACATGGTAATGGTAAAGAAGCCCAACGGGAAGTGGCGGATGTGTGTTGATTTCAAAGGCCTGAATAAGGCATGCCTAAGGACAGTTTCCCGTTACCTTGCATCGACCAATTGATTGACGTGACAGCAAGTCATGAACTTTCTGCATGATGGATGCCTTCTCTGGCTACAACCAGATAAATATGCACACTGGAGACCAGGAGTGTACAACGTTCACCACTGACAAGGGCTTATACTGTTACAATGTCATGTCATTCAGCCTCAAGAATGCTGGAGCCATATACCAACGGTTGATGAACGCAATGTTTGCGGAACACCTGGGCAAGATCATTCAAGTGTATGTCGATGACATGCTCGTCAAGAGTGTAAAAGCTAGCGGTCATGTAGCCTACCTTTGAATCATATTCGCCATACTACTAGCATATGACATGCATCTAAACTGGAAAAAAGGTTTCTTTAGAGTCACCGCCACAAGTTCCTTGGATACATCATCAGCGAAGGAGGAATCAAGGCCAAACCTGACAAAATACAAGCATTCATATACATGAAATCTCCGGAGATAGAGGTTGATGTGCAAAGCTTGCAAGGAAATTTAACTGCACTTCCTCGATTCATCTCCAGGCTCACAGATAAATGCTTACCATTCTTCAAGGCAATGAAGCGGTCATATTGTAAGGTAGCAGATTGGACTCCTGATTGTGAAGCAGCATTTCAAGGTCTTAAGGAATACTTGGCCTCTGTCCTGTTACTTTCGACCCTGGTACAAGGCAAAGTACTCTACATCTACTTCACGGTATCCAAGTTGGCTATCAGCTGCGCCATTGTACGTAAAGAAGCAACGGAAGAACTGCCGATATTCTATGCAAGCAAAGACATGAATGGAACGGACACCAGGTACCCACCACTTGAGCACTAGCACTAGCACTTATAATGGCAGCTAGAAGGTTGCGCTAGTACTTTCAAGCACATACAATTCATGTCCTCACAAACCAATCACTAAAACAAGTGTTTTAGAACCCTGAGCACTCAAGATGCCTTAGCAAGTGGGCAATAGAACTCAGTGAGTTCGACATCGACTACAAGCCAAGAACCGCCATTAGAGGAAAAGCTGTTGCTAACTTTATAGCAGAGCTAACCAAGCAACAGCCAGAGCAAACCACTGACATAATATCGGCAGTTAACACTCAACAGCCTGAGGCCATGCAAACCGGCATACTCTCAAAGTGGAATCTCTTTGTAGATGGCTCGGCCTGCGCCAAGGCATGCAACGCCGACATCAACCTCACAGGACCAGGGGGACTTAACGTGGAATATGCCCTAAAGTTTAACTTCAAAACCTCCAACAACATGGCGGAATAAGAAGCACTTATCGCAGAATTGTTGTTAGCCATTGACTGTGGAGCAGAAAGTGTCGACATCTTCAGCGACTCACAATTAGTGGTCAACCAAGTCAACGACACCTTTCAGGTCAAGGACAAACAACTGGCGACATACTTAGGTTATGCTAAGACCTTGCTCGGCAAGTTCAGTTTCTTCAACCTCACACAAATACCTCAAGAAAAGAACAGTAAAGCAGACTCCCTGGCACTTCTAGCAATAGCTCAACCACATCAGAGCCCAACCTACACTCGGGTGGAGACTCTCGACAACCTAGCATCACAAAAACTCTGGCAGAAATCTACACAGTCAATGTAAGCCCAAATTGGATGGACGAGATACTAAAGTACAAACGTGACGATACATTGCCATCAGACAAGGTCGAAGCAAGACGACTAGTATGAAGAGCAACACGCTACAACATTCAAAACGGCAAGCTCTACTACTAAGGGTTCGCACATCCCAACTTGAAATGTCTAACGCCGGAAGAGGAAGACAAGTCTTAGCAAAAATACATATTGGAGAGTGCGACAACCACTCAGGCACTAGTTTACTCATCAACCGCACCATGCTCCTGGGATATTTTGGGCCATCATTAGGGATGACGCAAAAGAAATATCACGATCATGTCACAAGTGCCAGCAATATGCAGACCTCCCACATGCACCAGCAGAACCGCTATCCATCATTATCGCACCATGGATCCACTCCACATAAGGATTGGACATTGTTGCAAAGTTTCCAACTGCCAAGGGTCAATTCAAGTACATAATTGTGGCCATCGATTACGACAGAAAGTAGATCGAGGCTCAACCATTAACGGCCATCACAACCTCTAAAGTCCAGCACTTCCTCTGGAAAAACATCTACTGCAATTATGGAGTTCCTAACACAATCATCATCGATAATGGAACACAGTTCAACAATGAGGAACTCATCAGCTTCATCGCCAACCTAGGCACCAAGATGCGTTTCGCCTCTGTGGCACATCCCCAAACCAATGGCCAGGTTGAAGCAGCTAACAAAATCATCAAGAAGCTGCTTAAGAAAAAGTTAGAGGATAAGAAAGGTTTATGGGCAGAAAAGCTCCCAGAAATTCTTTGGGCCATCAGGACAACGCCAACGACCTCCAATGGTGATACTCATTTCTGCATGATGTTTTGCACAGAAGTAGTCCTTCCCATCGAAGTAACCCAACCAACAGCTAGGGTTGACGGGTACGATGCCACGACAAATGTTGCCAGCGTCAATGTCACACCCCGATTTTTAAACATAAATAAAAATCGATATATATAATCCAATAATTATACATGCGTGATGATTCAGCCATCAATACAAAATACCTGGAGAACTTTGTCCTTTTAAACCAAGTACATACTGATTCCCTGAATCCACAAAGTCAATATATACTTGCTCCGCAAAGTTATATATTACACGAGTTACGAATTAAATCATCACAACAAAATAATACGTAAATGCTCCTCAGAGCTTACTACAAGCGGAAGTCTTAATAACGGTAAAGTCACAAAATTGGCTTCCTACCGTAAAGCTGCTATCACGCTACCTCAGTTTTCAGCCACGATTACCCTTATTTGCAAGATTAACCCCTACACCATTGAATAGTGGGTTGCCACACAACAAATCCGGTAAGCTTATGAAAGCTCGTGTCAGTAACTCAAAACAACTCACACAAAATCACGGAATAAACCCACACGTTCCAATTACGGAAACAACTCACACAAAATCAAGGAATAAACCTACACGTTTCAATTAAGGAAACAACTCGCAGGATAAACCCACACGTTCGAATTATGGAAACAACTCACACAAAATTACGGGATAAAGCCACTCGTTTCAATTAAGGAAACAACTCACACAAAATCATGGGATAAACCCACATGTTCCAATTATGGAAACAACTCACACAAAATTACGGAATAAACCCGCACGAAATCACAGGATAAACCCACACGTTTCAATCAAGAAACAACTCATGCAAATCACGGCTGATAGAGTAGAGCTCTAACTGATCGTATCCACTAACCCGGGCAAAGGTGTGAAGTCCTGATTTTCCCACCCTCGATCACATTTCGTGATCCACGATCCTCAACTCGTAAGTCTTTGGATCCACGGTATAAATATTAAAACATTTAAAGGAGTCGCACATGACCCAAAATGTTACACGAATCTAAAATAAAAGATTCCCCGTAATTGATCCCTATTAATTACTCCCGGCACTACAAGAAAAAATAGCAAAAGCGATGAATTTCATTGTGACAACCCAAAATTAATCACAAATGCTTGGAAAATATGAGGAAATTTATGTTGTCGCACATGATCCCATCGGCGACACCAATTTGTCGCATAAAGTAGGAATTTGCAAGAAATTGACAGTTGTCGCCCATATGACATTATACGAAACCCAATTCCTTGCAAAATGTTAATTAGGCGACAATTTCTATCAATTATGTTACTGAAGACTGATTTAGTGACCACTTATGTGAGTTGTCGGTTAATAATTATGTGACAACCTTACCTTCCTCGATGAAAATCAATTTGGCGACAACTTTATCGGGTTGTCGCTTAATGTTTATGTGACAATTTGAATTTCCTCGCAGAAAATCAATTTGGCGATAACTTTATCGAGTTGTCGTTTAATGTTTATGTG
>JANPXK010001042.1:0-25134 GCA_024704745.1 Rosa lucieae
TCACATTTGGATTTTAGAAAATAATTTCTTTGGTAGAACATATTGTCACCAAAAGAAAGTTCGTCAGCAAAATCACCTATTTTTAAATTATCTTTGACACCTGTTCTACATGAAACTATCGTTCTTAAAACCCACTATTCATCTCATAAATGGAGGAAAACGTTGCTACTATAAATGTTGGCTGGATGGGAGCCAGCACTTCTCATGGAACAGCCGTGCCATTTGGGCTGTTGCCCCTGACTGGCAGGTAACACTTAAAATTTATTAGAACTGGCAAGTGTTGGAAGAGAAGTGCTCACGTGAGAATGATGACCGTGGAAGGTTTAAGCTCACTATAAAGCAAGAGTTGTGCCCTAGAGGGGAGATATTACTTTCCAAATTTTAAGCTTCCCTTGCCTTCTGCAAGGAGTTTTTTTTTTATTGATCTTCCAGTCAGTAATTTAATCATCTAATGTGCTCTTGCAAACACACTAAACTTCTATAGCATCAAAAAGCATTGATATCATAGATTCCAGCATGGACTGCTAAAGAGTAGGTTACAACATTAATTTCAAACTTGATATATTGCATATGCTACTTCTCAAAGGTCAAACAGAAATGATGTAAGCAAATTAACAATCGATCTCACTTCAAGACCAGGATATATTACCATGGGGGTCAACCAAATTAAAGATTTTCATACTGATAGACATTATTTTAATTGGGAAATTTCTTCACTTACTAGAAGAGGTAGCTAAGGCTATATAAGTATCAAATGAAGCTAGACAGAATCTTTGTACACAAGTTCTTCTCGAAATCTACAGAAGCTGCTTGCAATTTTTGAATCCAGGCCGGTAGTCAGAAAAAATTGTTGAGCACTTGTTTCTAATTTTCTTGCAAACTTTTTCATCTAAAACATTATGTTATTCAACTGCTGGACTGATCATGATGAAGAACCAATGTGGGATTCCTAGGTTTTAAGTTGTATAAAGATAAAAACTATAGAGATCAAATGTAGTTGGATCAAACCAGATAAAGTCTTACTGATGTTCAGACTTCCAGATAACTTCCAATAAGAGAATAACTGCCTGGCTGCTTTTTTAATGAAGAGGCATCATATCTTAAACATATGTCAACAATGTGGATTATTGTTATTATTATAGTCAAACAGCCACCAATCTTCACGAAAATTTTGTAGAAAATGCATTTTAACCCAATTTCCAGAGAATTAGGTCTCACGAAAATTTAACAATATGGTCGAAGGATGTACCCTAGAGGCTTCATGTGTCTTTTCTAAATTCCAAGCCACTCCATTCCCATTGTTTCACATTACTGACCCGCTCATATTCCACATAACAGAAAGCGGAAAAAAAAGGAGAAAATAGAATTAGGTAGATCCAAAACAAACAAGCAATGAAGCAAACAAACAATTGGTAATATAAACTAGTAGATTTGCAAAGAAGACATGGCAGAAAAGGCTCATGTATCTTCCGGAATGCCAATATATCAGCCAAAGGAATTTGATAATACCAACTTTAGTGCAATCTCAAGTTCATCAGAAAGTGGTCTATCTCCATATAGCTCAAACACCCCAAAGTTGATGTAGTTTCCAGCAAGAGCTGTGTTGTTCGGCAGCAAGATACTAAATTAGCAAACATATTTTTTAAGAGATACTATTTATTTTGTGGAATATTCAATCTGGAAAGTAAGGACACAGCAACTAAGAAAAAGCAATATTAAACTGAATGTACTGCAATTGACCAAGCCATATTGTTTTTTCTGAGTCTCAAACAAACAATTAGAGAAAAGAAGGAGGGGAAAAAAAAACAAGCATTATTTTCACTGCTGCTGGTTCTAGCCAACTAATATGACCTAGTAAAACCATTATTAACCTTATTTCAGAACGTACCCATCTCAGTCACAACTCCAGACCCTTGTCAGTCTTTTCTTTATTTACTGCCTGCCCTGGACCCAGATATCTAACTATTTCCAGACCACAATTACGCCATTAAGAACACAGCAGATGAAAAGGCATATCCAAGAAAAAGCGAGTAAATAAACAAAATAACCCATAGAGTTGGGATAGCTATGTCTATCTTATAAGACTTTAACCAAGTCCATGTGAGCTCACATGGCAGAGGCAACAGTACGGATAGTATGGGCTACCAAATAATTTCTCTGTAGACTTCTGACAAGAATATATAAGTGATTATAGTGGATAGAATTTCTGGTCAGGATGAAGATGGTAAAGAGCCATCTTATACAGGAACTTCCCAGAATCTGGTTGAAGAAATTAAATGTGCACACCAACTGGATCAACTACTCACAAAGGAACTGGAAAACCAATAAGCTGCATACAATTATTATGCAAGAACAGAGTGATTCATTATGGTTGTAAGTGAACTCATGGCCTTGAATCTAAGAAGTTCCTATAGCAAATTGGCAATCTGGCTATGCAGTTTGTACAATACTCCAATGAAAATACGAACTGAAGCAGAAGTTGACTACAAGAAATTATTAATCATTCGCCAGACTACGACAACTAATATGGCCCCCATCTTTTTTCTGCAAAATTTTCCATCTAACCTGCAATGACATTAAAACTAGTTCTCTCAAAGTTCAGGCATGCCCTTCCCTGTTTTGGCATTATACGTCTTCTCTAACACAAGATTCATAGGAGTATCCTTTGGACCAGCTGCAACCAAAGATTATCACAGAAATATCAGCATAAGATATTGCCAATGAATTCTTTGTTTTTTTTTTTTCAAGTAGCAATAAGAGATTAAAGATCTCAGGACTTCAGATAAGTACCAACAGCAGGTCTTGGGGTAGCTCTTATCTTCAAGATCTCAGGACGAGGGATTATAGATCCCGATGCTCCTGTGCCTCTTGCTACTCTAACTTCTGTTCCATCCTCAAGATATTTAACCCCAACCTTACAAGGCCTCCTGTACATGATGAAAAAAATTAATCACCACACTAGAAGTGTAAGTAAATAACAAAACTCACCACCAATTGCCAATGTACAACGTTATGAGTACTTCCCTACCCTGTTACTGGATCTGTTACTTGCACATTTGAGGCATGAAGAGGGGCTTCAACAGTAAATATCCCACCTTCATGACCTTGGCCTTGCTTGATATGTTTCTTTACCTGAAAAAGCAGAATACTTCTTAACCAAAACCCAAAAGCCTTAGTATTGGATCAAACTTATATAAAACTAAAATATCAAAAGATCAGGGTTTCTCATATGGTTCAAAGAAAATCTTCTGCAAATTGTTGACTGGATGATATACTTCCAGCTCTTAGTATAAAAGGGGCTAGATCTGAAATTTAAATCCTTCCTGCCGTTGATGGGGAATGTTCCTAGATTTGAAGTCTAAACCCATTGGATGTTTACAACAAGATGGGACTAAGTGAGCATCAAATAGAACTACTACAGAACTTTCATTAAAGACATATGGCACAGATAACCAAAATCCTTTAGACTATCAAGCATTCACAATGATAAATTCCTCTTGTTCAATGGAGAAACAGAAGTGATGGACAAATTGTCTCAAGAAAAAGTGTTATGAGAATGAAACAGAACATAAGTTGCTCCAAAACAAATGTAAGACAAAATAAGATTTAATCAAGAATATACCAATGATAAAGCAAGAGTGATACCACATTTTTGCCCTCCACAATTACACGATTCTGAGAGCGAATGACTCGCTTAATGACACCTGTCTCACCCTTGTCTTTGCCTCTTATGATCATCACCTGCAAATGAGATTGGAACACAGTTAATTTACAAATATAGAAAAAAGATAAAGAGGCAGAGAAGGAAGAATCATGGGCCTCACATTGTCTCCTCTAAGAACCTTCCAATGCCTAATAAGTTTCTCAGCTGCTTTCCAACCCATTAGAAACAAAAATCAGCTATCTGCAGAAGCCATGCGCAACTATTAACACCAAAAAATGTGCTCTTACATAGTTGATCAACAGCACTTGAAATCTCACAGCACAAGAAACAACTGATACAAGCATAGATTCCTTGCTTACTTTTCTATCCTGAAATAAGGCCATTTTTCTGATTTCAATAAGTGGGTTCGCCAAATTGAAGTTACATTTCATTTCGGTGTAGGGATTTTGGGTTTTCTTACTTAGTAATATTGAGACTTGCGTATTTCAAATCCACATGGAGATAACAACAAGCATTGAATTGAACTTGAGTGAAAGATAAATGTTCATAAGAAAGAAGCAATTGCATAAAATGACCAAACCAAAAAAGTTTACAGTTACAATCAATGGCATGGTCTTGGGAATAGCAATTTTACCGAAACAGAAATATAATTCAGCAGCTGGTAGTGCTCCGACGACCAAAGAAGCCGGAGGCCAGTTAACTTGCTTGCTTGAGTAAAACCCTGCAGTTCTGGAATCTGGTCTTGTTTTTGGGCAACTGGTGTTTCAAGTTTCAGGCCTCTACAGTCTACACTTCCTTGATATCTTGCGGCCTTTGCATAAATTTTTTTTTTAGTGAAAATCCTGTATTGCCTTTGCATAAATAAAAATTCTTGAAAATAAATATTTTTCTTTATGTTATGAACTAGAAAATGAGAGAGAGAGAGATAGAGAATATGAGAGGTAGAAGAGTGTATTATTCATTCTAAATTTCTCATGCACCTTTTATATAGGAGTTAGGTTTACATCTCAAGGACATAAAAGATGAAAATTTACGTGGACAGCCACATATTTGAAATATTTACAACACTTGTCTTTTTCACAAAATTGATCCGGCTAGTTTCAAATTTATGGTTTGTTATTTTTTATTTTTTTAAATCAACAAAAATTTAAATCAATGACATTCAATTCGGGCTCTTGGTTTTTCAGTCCTAAATATACAATTTTAAAGAAAGTAGAAACAACTGCAAGATTTTTAGAGCATTACAAGTATCAAGTTTATCATTGAAATGATTCAAACGTTCATACCTCTATCTTTTTATCTTGAAGCCCTTGCTGCATCACTACCCGTAGAGGTCTTTGCAGCCTTTGAAACCTTTAAGGCTTGCAATTCTTAGTCGAAGTAGTGTCTTTGACTGCTTGTTCTGTACAATAAACACAATAACATATTAAATCATCGGGCTAAGTACTGTTTAGTACCTTATGGTATGGGCCCAACATCAATTTAGTCTCTCGACTATCAATTTCATCAAAAGCTTCGCCACAATATCATCTTCACGTCCAATAGGTCCCTCCGACTCAATTCCGTCAATTTTAGACGTTAAGTTGCTGACGTGGAGTTCTAACTCATCAAAAGTGGGGCCCACATGATAGTAAAATCCCCAAAATGTTCCTGCCCTATTCTAACTCAGACCGCTGCTCCAAATCCACATAAATCCTCCCCATTACACGACACAAACCGTAACACAGTCCCAGATTGAAGTTGTTTGGAGAAAACAAAAAATTGAAAAACCTAAAGAATCAAATGCATGAAGAAGGAGAAGGCTGAACCGATTGAAATGCCCATAAAATCGACAAGCAGAAGGCTGATTGAAAAGCTGGAGAAGGTTTTGACATGGCCGACAACGTGGTTGATGTTTGGATACCTAGAAAAACGAAGGATGGAGATGAAATCCCTCATTACAGTGAGCTTGGATTTAGGATTTTGCATTATGGTGGTCAAATTTTAGGTTTTATGGATTAAAGAGTTTTGGGATTCGGGTTTAAGGTTCGCACTACAATTTTGCATTTTTGCTCGACCCGCCTCTATTTTTCAATTGACCTCTCACTCTCTCTGCACATATGTTTAGGGTTTAAACCCTAAGTTGCTGTCGTCTCTCCACAAACCCCCAACCAAGCCTCTATTCCTAAACGCCTTCTACCCCATTCACGATACATTGAGGAGCTCCAGCGCCGCCATCACACCGATGTTGCGCGTGGCTCTCCGCACCACCCACCCAACGACCATGCGAAAGACGAGTTATGCGTCGCGCACGGGATTGGGAACCTCTGTCAAAGCCTCCGGTATGCTCGCTACTTGCGTCATCCAACCCATTGATATGATCAAGGTGAGTGTTGAAATTCATCAAGATTGTAATTTTTGTGAGATTTGGATTGGACCCATGATTCCAACTCGGGTCTTTGACCTTAAAGTTGGATTCTTTTGATGGGTTTCAAATCTATGTTTTGTTTGGCTCTGTTAATGGAAGAGAGGGTACTTTTGAAATGGAGGAAGAACAAGGATGTTGTTATGTGGTTTAGGTTGTCTCTGTTTCTGCTTTTTCCTCTTACTTCGTCACTGAACGATGAAGGTGGGTGATACTATGCTTCTTTTGTTTTCTATTTTTAGTTTTGGGTTTCCTTTTTTGAATGTGCCCAGTTTGTGTTTTTAGACCAAAACGTTTCGGATTTTAAGAAACAAACCAGAAATGGAGAGGTGTAGTTTGTTTTTGGACTTTTGGGTTTCCGTTTTGAATGTACCCAATGTTGTATTTTTAGCCCAAAACGTTTAGGCTTTCTGGAAACAAGAGGAAATGAAGAGCTGCAATGCGTTTTCCAAAAGTTTTATGGTTTTTACTTATGAGTTTTCTGTGACAATGTCAGCCTCTCCGTGGCCTCCTTGTGAGTTTCTCTCTCCTCTCTCTCTCTCTAAAACTATTCTTCGTCTGCGTTAATACTGTTAATGATCTCATACGGTAATTCACTTTATACTGAATTATGTGTTTATAGGTTTGTTTGTTTTCGCCGACCCTTGGAGATTTGGGAAACTTGGTATCCATGTATGTTTTCTGTTTGTTTTAAACTCTTTTTTTTTTCCTTTTTAATTTTGTTAATTCATAGTGTAATAGTCCTGAAGTGGTTTAATGACTCTTTGTTTATTTGCAAATTGTAGAGACTTGCAGGGGAATAAGCTAACTAGTCAAATCCTGGATGAGAGTGGCAACTGTGCTTCTCTTATGTATCTGTAAGACATCTCCTTCATGTTGGCTTTCTTTGTTTGTCCTTTTACTTGTTTTCCATTTTGGTTTTGCTAATTCTGTGTTGAAATGCAGGGATTTAGCTGACAATAATCTGTCTAGAGACATACCCTTCTCGGTTTCAAAGCTTAAGAAGCCATGCCTCAGAAATTCTTTGAATATTTACAAGTGTAATTTGGTTTGATATCTACGCCCCTTAACATGTGCTCCGCACATGTCAATTGACTTTTATTTTTTTATTTTTTTTTTAAATTAAAAAATTTACAGCAATTTCTCTCTTAATTTTAGGGAAGCTTCTTTTTTCATGGGAGGTATTGCAAATTTTTCAAATATGATATAGTGTATTGACTATTTTATCCTCATATAGAAATAATTTATTTATTAATATTTATATTATGTGAGGGCATATATGGTAGTTCAAAAATTTAATCATTCCTTAAAAAATTGGCTTAATTATATAAGATTATCATTTCAATCTCAAGATTTGATATAATGGAATTAGCTTATTAAGATCCTAAGTTTGAAAATGTCTTTGGAGGAGTTATAGAATTTCATCATAAAAAATTACTTGATTCAGTAATTAACATGTTACATCACTCAATCATCTATACTTAAATATGTTCTTGATCTCTTATCTCCTAGTTTTCTCTTGTTCAGGGATGGAGTGAGTGAGTCACATTTCAACCAAGTCTTGAATGTAAAATTGGATCAGATTATTGAGCTTTTAACAAAATCTTTCCTGGCTGGTCGTTATGTTGACAATGTTCCACTTGGTTAGTCATCTTACCATTGGTACAAAAATATATCAAAAATTTATTTTTTGGATATGTCCAAGGCCTTCAATTCTCTCTGTTATTTACAATGCAAAAACTACCGTAAAGTGCACACAACGTATGATTATGCTATGATCTCTTTTAAACTTATCTCTGCCTTTGTTTTTTAAGTGCTTGTTTTGACATTTTAATGTGACATTTTACTATATGTAGGCATCAATATTGGCATCTAGGAAGTGATTGAAAGAAGAAAGGGGCAATTGTCAATATTAGTTCTAATGCAGCTCACCTTCCTATTTCACAACACTTGCAAGCATTCTTAATACTTGCAATTGTTGTGCTTTCATCATGGATATTATGTGCAGTCTGGCGGCTTACTTAAATTTTATAGTTTTTATATTAGGTGCATGATTATTTATATGAACTTCCCATCAAAACGCTTCCACGAATAGGACACGTTTTAGAGAAGAAGTTGAAGAAGCGAAATGTTTTGATGCGTGGACAGTCACATATGATTCATAAGGTGTCTTTATTTATGCATTTCTATCTTTTTTTTATCAGTTGGACTACCATAGATTTAAGTATGTATCAAATTGTTAGGTCCATAATTACCTAGTAATTATTCCTCTAATCTTGCACTTTTGCTTAACCTTTGTGTTTATTTATATATGTTAATTATGTTTTCCTTATCATACTAGGAAATAATGGAAAAGCTTGGAAATGCCCTAAAAACTCAACTTTAGTACATTTTCCTACTCAAACATGCGTAATTATGGATTCAATCCATATACATTCACGAACCACTTCGTGAAGAGCAATGATCTCTACATTGTTCGAAGATATAGTGACTAGGGTCTGTTCTGTAGACCTCCAAGATATCACAGTCTTTACCCATGGTGAACACTTAACCAGTTTGAGAACGACCTTTGTGTGGGTCAAAGAAATACCCAACAGTAGCAAAACTTTCCAAAACACATGTCATTTTGGGATGGGGATAGAGGATGTGGGCCAGTGTTGGCGGAATTCCTGGTGTGTGATGGGCCCAAATTCATCATCTCTCTGTAGGGATAGAACAATCTCATATCAATAGTACATCTCAAGTACTGAAAGATATCTTTTGCACCAATCCTAATGGCATTTCGTTGGCTCAGAGCTATATCTTAGCTAACAAGCTTATTGCAAATGAGATGTCCGGTCTTATGCATTGGGCTAAGTACAATAATGCTCCTATTGTACTAATTAAGTAAGGCACTTTTGCCTCTAGCACATCTTCGTCATCATCCTTTGGATGAAGAGGATCATTTTCAGGATCAAGACTACGGACAATCATGGGGGTACTTGAAGGCTTAACTTTGTCAAAAATGCCTAAGCATCTATCAACACGATGCTCAAGTTCCAAACTAAGACATAATCGTGTTCTCCTTTAATCCTTCATCTCAAAATCAGATTTTAAGTGTTCAGCGGTTTCCCTTAACTCTTTAAGGGCTTCTAATGAAGATCATGTCCAACATGAACCGCGATAGAATCCTAAACTTGTTATGAAAACGCGTGGGCATATCCCTTCCCAATCAAGTAGTCACTTTAGTGAGCGTTTCAATCTTGTTGTAAACGCGCTCCGTGGTCTAGAGCCACTTGACTTGGGTAGATGAAGTTCACCATGAACCTTCATGTATATTCTGTATATAGATCCCCATATAGATACGTAGTGACCACATTTGTAAGCTGCATGTTCAGTTATTCGGAAACTACCAAACTGACAAGGTAGTAGAGTGCAATGACATCCATTACGAGAGAATATGTCTCATTGTAGTCAATTCCAGGGCATTTTGTGAGAAGCCTTGCACCATAAGGTGAGATTGCCATCTCTTTTTCTCATCATGCTTTCTAATGAAAACCCATTAGTCAATAGGTTTTATGTTAGGAGGTGTTGGCATCACTGGCTCAAAAACCTTCCTCTTCGTTAGACAATCCAACTTAACCTGGATCGCATCTTTCCATTTAGGCCAAATTTTTTATGTTGGCATTCATTCATCAACGGAGTGTGGTTCGATATCATCTGACTCAACAAACTCATGCGCAACAAAATGCGCAACTACATCATCAATTATGATAGAGTTTCTATCCCACGTCTCATGTACACTAGTGTAATTTTCAAAGAGCTCTATATTCTCAGGAATAGGTTCTGACGTTGAGGCGTCCCCCAACGATAACCATAACCCGGAAGATACTCATGAGACAGATTTTGAGTGTCGATGATCAAAGGATTGGAGTGTGCCAAAGTATCCTTCGAACCCACGGGCCTCCCACACATCCTAACTGGGGCCATGGCCTGTAACTCCAGAGTGCCACTCTCTTTGGCGTTGGGGCCATGCCTGCCTCCTCTAGTAGGGACGTACTTCTTTGTAATCATATTTGCAGCAGATGTGTGATCTCATCACTTTAGTAGGGATCGACATGAGACATAGTGGGGATAGACCACGATAATTCATGTCATTCCTGCTGAACATCTGTGTTCTTATCTCCCCCTAACGACAGGAAGACTGTCTCATCAAAGTGACATCCGCAAATCTAGCGATAAGAAAATCGCCTTGCAAGGGCATTAAGTGGCGGAGGATTGTTGGAATCTCACATTCAACGCAGTTGCCCATTCGTCTGTGAGGACCTCCATCATAGAGCACTGTGGTGGCACAATCAGCACATAAACGGCACACTCAAATTTGCGTAAGTACGATACTTGTATCCAGTCACTAGCTGTAACGCAGAGGTAGATTGAGTGACGGTGGTTCGTAGACGAATTAGCATAGCTGCATGCGATATTGCATCACCCCAAGTGGATATAAGGAGATTGGTGCGCATTACTAATGTCCGGACTACCATCGTAGACATTTCCGCGAGACCATTTGGGTGTGTTCAGGGGAATGTGATGTCCAACATCAGTCCCAATGCAATAACCATTGAAAGTCTTCGATGTAAACTCTCTAGCATCGTCAAGTCCAATTAACGGAATAGGATGATCCGGGGAGTAAGCCCGTTGTCATATGATATTTGCTAGGAGTGTAGCATAAGCAGCATTACAAGTGGACAATTGCACAACACGTGACCAGCGTGTTTGCGTGTAAACCAACATCATGAGATATTTAAAATTCCGCAAGTTAGTTGAATCAATCCATAGAATCCCCATGGGTTCTATGTAAGAACAAAATGAGTATTTTCATATCTTTTGCATAGGACAGTCTCAGTCCTAGTTTCTCTAAGGAACAGGCTTTGTAAAACGAGCGAGAGGCGTTAGAAGTAACCAATGAGGATTTTGATTGGGCCTGAGCGTCTGAAACGCTATTTAAAGCAAAGTTGGTGATTACTACATCACCTGGGGCGTCATCACCATGATATACGCTATCCATGGCGTTATGGATAAGGATTATGCCATCCTTAGGCTGGTGGTGGACGGCAGCGACAGCGGTCACACTTAGTCCAGGAATCAACTATTGATTCATGCTTCATTTCGCTTGAGAAAATAGATGTCCATGTGAAGTTTTTAGTAAATAGATCATCATATCATGACTCGGATGACCTATCATGTCGTGACAAAGCCAATATGTGTCTAAATCCAAGAGATCTTCTCTCATAACTTTTATTGGATTTAATAGCTCGGATAGTGACATAGAGTCAATTAGATAGACACATAAACTTCTCTAAGATGCGTCTTTGTTCGCAATCATTAGAGGTATTGCAAAGGAACTCATTTCAGTTCTCTACATGCGTTTTCGCATGGAATCCATTGGCTATTCATAGGTGCAATTTTCCCTAAGAGAGTAGAGAGTTTCTGTGACAGTAATCAAGGTGCCATTTGCCAAGGGGAACTTGGGCTATTCCATATTCTTGAATTAATACTGATGGCCCAGCCATCATAGTGACAAAGTCATATGCTCATAATCAAAATGGAGTCATAATGAAAAGAACTCAAAATTTTATTCATAGGCCAACAGAGTTACATCATTGGGGAGTTACATCATTGTCTCTTTGACCAATGAAAATCTAATCCAAAATGCTAGCTAATGCAAAACAATGGTAGTCGTCTAACTTCTTTCGGTAATTATAAAATAAATGTGACCAGGTGAGTAGAGAGATGTCGGTGGAGCAAGGCTCGCTTAAGTACCACTAATCTCAGAACCTTCCTAGACATCACACTTACTTTGGGTGAGCCTACTTTGAAGAAAAACTAAAGCATTGGCATTTACTACAAAAATATATGGCAATTTCCTATTACATCTCTTCGACAAAAAAAGACTTAAACAGAATTGACGATTTATTGATTCCAACCAAATTTGTAGTCTTCAACCCTTCACACTAGATCATCTTCTTGATCTTCTTGTTCCACATAGTGAGCTTCTCTTGCTTCATAATATGCTTTGCAGGCGGTGACAATTTCTTCACGAGCTCTACAAATGTGTGCCTAATGACTGGATACTCCACATCGAGAACATACATCTCTTTGCTGAGACTCTATTGATTGAGGCGCTTTGAAAGCATCATTTAGATGGATCTTAGTGTTAGTGGCACCACCAACATGGCCAGAGCCGTTGCCTCCCTCTCTCTTTCCACGTGGACCTTTTCAATTCCGTGTTCGCCTATTTTGGCGATTGCCTTCCCAAGTAGAGCGATTATATGGACCAGAACGTCCAGATGTATCCCTAAGATTAGGGTTTCGCTCTTAGCGCCCTTTCTTAGGGGCGCGACTATAATTGAATTTCGGAATATGCTCTGTTTCCACGGATCTTGAATTATAGTTCTTCACAAGGATGTTGTCATGCTTTTCAGCCACATTCATAGCTCCAATGAGCTCATGAAACCTTGTGATTCGTCCTGCAGTAACATCGATTCGATAGTTCTTGGCAACCATCAATGCAGAGACGAGGAAGGTATAGAGAGTCTTCTCAATCAACATCGCATCTGTGATCTCTTTACCACAGAATTCCATTAAGGATTTAATGCGAAGTGCTTCCGAGTTGTAGCCAAGAACTGACTTAAAATCACAGAAGCGGAGGCTATGCCATCTCACTTCTAGATCAGGAAGCATGGAGTCACGAACGTTGCCAAATTTTTCTTCGAGTGAGACCCACAGCCTTCTGGGGTCTTCTTCATTCACACACTCATACTGGAGCGAATCATCCATATGACTAGTCATTAGGATAATGGCTTTCACTTTATTTGCCTCTAAGGCTGCTCTATTTGCTTCCAAAGCTTGAGCTTGCTCAACAGTTAGCACGTCCTGGCTAGGCTCGAGAATCATATCCAAGATTCCATCTACCTTGAGATGTTGGCAGACATGACGAACGCAACTGTGATATCCTGAGCCAGTTGTTCCCAATGGAGCAAAGTCCAATCTGTTCAGGTTACTCATCCTGAAAGAGAACAAGAAATTAGGGTTAGTTTCGGAGCTTAAAAGGCTACCACGAAAACATATAAAATTTCTGAGCGTAGTTGCTCCCAAGAAATTATGAATTTCTGAGCATAATCGTTTCCAAGAATTTAGGAATTTCTTAGCGTAATCGCTTCCAAGAAATTCAATTCTAAGAGGTATTGGATTAGATCGAAACAATGACGTAAGTGGTCGATCATAAATTCTCTACAAACTCTAAGTTTGGAGATTTCAACAAGCTCCAAGTTTGGAGTGAGCACGAACCCCCACAGTTCGGCTTTTGGTCACCCCTATGAAGAAGAAAGGGGGGTAGAAGAATGGAGTTTGCAAGTCCCTGAGAAAGGGGGGTAGAAGAATGGGTCTCTTTATATAGATGATTTACAATGTATAGAATCTGAATTGTACAAAGAAAGGAAATTATACAATGAATGGATATCTCTAAGATGTTCTCTGAGATTCTCTCTAATTAAAACTTTATTACCACTAGGTCAAATAACCTAGAGTTTGGGTCAGACACACAAATAGGGATTTACTCAAACACAATAAAATTTATCCATTCCCCTAAAAATAAAAAATAATTCACTAAAAAAACTCTAATGACATAGTTTGACTCATTTAAGCCCTCAAATTCTCAAGACCCACATTACTCAACCTTTTCAATGGTTACAAAATTGACTTTCGTAATTATCAATAAAGAGAAGTTTTAAATACACACCTCTAATTACTTAATACACACTCCATACTTAATATACCACCCATTTAATTTCTCATTCTAATAATTTACTAAATACACAACCCAAAGTACCTAAAATACCCCTTAATCTCAAAAATCATGAAATATCATACTTTTTTACTATATTTAGGTTACTATTTAATATGATTAGTATATTCTAGTATATTGACATTTTGTAAATGGCCATATTGATTGCTTGTGTTAGTTATTGAGAAATCCATAAAGATTTATTATTGTTCCCTTTAAATAGATGCATATAAATAGGCTTTGTGTTATGAGCTCTCATCCAACCAAACACCATGTTAATCAAGTATAAAATTATGAGTTGAACATTCAACCAAAACCTATACCAGTAGTTTCTTCTCATAGTTGCGGAACTAAATAGTTGTTATTAGAGGGACCAAACAAATTAACAATTACAAAGTTTTTTCACATGTGATGTTTATATTAGAAAATAAATTGATTAATCATGACTCTTAGAACAAAAAATGAAATTAACTAAAAATGGGAGTAAAGCGATATATTTTAAAAATATTTAATGCCATTGATTTTGAAATTCAAATTATGGTCTCTAACCTCATCTAATTACAATTTATTTGAGGAAAAATTAAATTAGATAGTTTCTAACTTTATTCTTGTATCAAAATTGGGAGGCCATGTATAGAAATTTGTTGTGTTTATCTAACTATTTATACATAAATAGAATAATATAAGGAAAATATGACTATTTTTTTTCTTTTTCTAATGCATAGATGTCTGTTTTGGTCATTTAACCTACCTACAAAATTTAATTTGAAATATAAAATAATAAGGATGTGTATTAAGTGATTAGGGGTGTGTATTTAAAATTTCTCATCAATAAAATCTATCCGTTCACCTAAAAAAAAGAATAATTCACTAAAAATCTCAAACGGCATAGATTTGACTCATTTAAGCCCTTAAATTCTCAAGACCCACATTACTCAACCTTTTCAATGATTACAAAATTGACTTTCGTAATTATCAATAAAATCTATCCGTTCACCTCCCAAAAAAAAAAAAAGAATAATTCACTAAAAATCTCAAACGGCATAAATTTGACTCATTTAAGCCCTCAAATTCTCAAGACCCACATTACTTAACCTTTTCAATGGTTGCAAAATTGACTTTCGTACTTTCTTTGCGAGTGCCCACGTCTATGAAGGAAACAAACACGGACAATGAAAAACATAGGCACTATGTCGGTAAGACCTGTACTACGTTCCAAATGTTAGAGAACTTAGAGACAAAAGAAACCTGTACGATTGCACGTGCTGGCCTAGGAAGTTCCACAATAGTTAATTGTACTACGATTGCACTTGCATGTTTGCTGGACTAGGCTGGTACTGTTATTGACAAAAAATATTTTGAAGGCATAGTGAGGAAGATAATGATTGAAATATATGACAGATATTATGTGGTTGCCAATTAATGGAGGCTATGGAGATCTTGTACTCTTCTTTTTTATCGGGGTGAAGTAACACGCCACCACAGTTGCGTTGGCGAGTTAATAAGACACACAGTCAATGTCCATATCAACGTCTACAATGGTATCCTATATAACATTATCATCTCATTTTTTACCCTTTCTTGTATACTTCTGTTAATGTCTAAAAGTCTAGCGGTAGCTGGACCTTAGTTAACGCTGATCCGGTGGGCGGACCGATACTTGTGTTGTTATTGTAGTTTCCGTTTACCTGTCAAGTAAAATACAATGGGCGTCAGAGGGAGACCGCGCTGGGCGGTCTTCAACTCTCCGATGCCTAAGTTAGTCAATGTATTTATGTTGACAAAGTATCAGTAGGTAAGTATTGAATGCGTAATTAATGAGGAGAGAGGAGAGAACCTTTTATAGGTGCGGGAGGGACTGATCTTGTCTTTGTTTTCGATGTGGGACTGATATGCTTCAGTTCTCAATTTCAGAAGCTTCTGATGCTAACTTGGCGCGGCGCGTCAGTGGCGATCTGGAGGTGGTCCGAAGCCGAGGCTGTAGCTCGCCTGGCGGTGTGTCTGCATGTCATTCCTTTGGTCGGAATTAGTACCTTTGGCGGTACAATGAGCATGGCCCATTATAGCTAATTATGCTTGCAAATGTACATGTATGTACAAGTCCCCCAAGTCCCCAGTCAAGGAGGGCAATCTTGGTTGGGGAGTTTGTTCGGCGTTTGAAGCGTTTTCTTCCGCTAGACTTGCAAGAGCATAATTAGCGTCAGTGCGTTGTCAACCGTTGGTTTTACTGATCAAACGCTTTATACCCTTTCGGGTGGGCCCCTGCTGGGCCCCCCAGGGAGTCCCCCCACTCCCCGGCGAAGATAGACCTCCGGATGGTCGGTAATTTGTTTGATGAGGGGGAGCTGCACGGAGCAGAGGGTGTTGGGTAGCGAGCCCAATGTTTTAGCACCCAAATAACGGGGGTCACTTGCCTGATCAGGGCCGTCGTAGACTGTGACTAGTCCCCGTGTCCCGTAGGGACGGTCTGGCGGTAATGCCGCGTGGCGGACATTGCCAGTGAGGCGTGGCCTCGGGATTCGCCGTTTGGCGGATATCCCCCCGCAGGATGCAGCAGGAAGCAGCGTCTGGTAAACGTGTCTGGCGGTATTTTGAAAAGAAAGGTTCCGCCAGCGGTGTGTAGCGAAAGACCCCGTCTGCAGGGTAGCCAGGGAGAAGTCCCGTTGGCGGGGTTTCGCTGGCGGAGACTTCGTCTTTTGGAAAATGACAAGGGAGAAGTTTCGCTGGCGGGGTTTTGCTCAGCGGAGACTTCGCCTTTTGGAAGATGACAAGGGAGAAGTTCCGCTGGCGGGGGTTTCGCTCAGCGGATACTTCGTCTCTTGGACCGTTGGCGGGGTTTTCGCTGGCGAGACTTCGTCTTTTGGAAAATGACAAGGGAGAAGTTTCGCTGGCGGGGTTTTGCTCAGCGGAGACTTCGCCTTTTGGAAGATGACAAGGGAGAAGTTCCGCTGGCGGGGTTTCGCTCAGCGGATACTTCGTCTCTTGGAAGATGACAAGGGAGAAGTTCCGCTGGCGGGATTTCGCTCAGCGGATACTTCGCCTCTTGGAACATGACAAGGGAGAAGTTCCGCTAGCGGGGTTTCGCTCAGCGGAGACTTCGCCTCTTGGAAGATGACAAGGGAGAAGTTCCGCTGGCGGGGTTTCGCTCAGCGGAGACTTCGCCTCTTGGAAGATGACAAGGGAGAAGTTCCGCTGGCGGGGTTTCGCTCAGCGGAGACTTCGCCTCTTGGAAGATGACAAGGGAGAAGTTCCGCTGGCGGGGTTTCGCTCAGCGGAGACTTCGCCTCTTGAAGATGACAAGGGAGAAGTTCCGCTGGCGGGGTTTCGCTCAGCGGAGACTTCGCCTCTTGGAAGATGACAAGGGAGAAGTTCCGCTGGCGGGGTTTCGCTCAGCGGAGACTTCGCCTCTTGGAAGATGACAAGGGAGAAGTTCCGCTGGCGGGGTTTCGCTCAGTGGAGACTTCGCCTCTTGGAAGATGACAAGGGAGAAGTTCCGCTGGCGGGATTTCGCTCAGCGGATACTTCGCCTCTTGGAAGATGACAAGGGAGAAGTTCCGCTGGCGGGATTTCGCTCAGCGGATACTTCGCCTCTTGGAAGATGACAAGGGAGAAGTTCCGCTGGCGGGGTTTCGCTCAGCGGACACTTCGCCTTTTGGAACATGACAAGGGAGAAGTTCCGCTGGCGGGGTTTCGCTCAGCGGATACTTCGTCTCTTGGAAGATGACAAGGGAGAAGTTCCGCTGGCGGGGTTTCGCGCAGCGGAGACTTCGCCTCTTGGAAGATGACAAGGGAGAAGTTCCGCTGGCGGGGTTTCGCGCAGCGGACACTTCGCCTCTTGGAAGATGACAAGGGAGAAGTTCCGCTGGCGGGGTTTCGCTCAGCGGACACTTCGCCTCTTGGAAGATGACAAGGGAGAAGTTCCGCTGGCGGGGTTTCGCTCAGCGGAGACTTCGCCTCTTGGAAGATGACAAGGGAGAAGTTCCGCTAGCGGGGTTTCCGAAGTTGCCCCTTTGGTGGTTAACACGTGTCGAGCCTGTAGCGGGTTAGCGTGCGTAGGTTTGTCTGCTAAGCCTGTCCGTCTTCTAGCCTTTAATGATAGTAACTGTGGGTTTCGTAACCGAGATGACGCCTCGGGCAATCCGGAGAGTGGGTGGAGACGTACGACACGTGTACGGTTAACAAGTGATGTCGTTACGGAGCGGACGGCAGAGCCCGCGTTGGGACCGATATAAAAAGGGGGGAAACCCTAGGGGATTCGACACTTTGTGAAAATTTTGAAAGCTTAGCCACCGTTTGTCCAAAGCCGGAGAAGGAGCCTATCGAAGTTTGGGTATACCACTTCCCAGAGACGTCGGTCGTACCTGTGCACCACCGCGCCGGAGATTGCACCACTGAGGTTGGTATTCGGATCTCTGTTTTCTGCTAGTTTCTGGGTTTTGTTGGGTTTGCTTTTCTGGGTGTGCTCTGAGGTGTGAGATGGGGTTCTTTGTGGGGGTTTGAATGATGGTTGGCCAATGTATTTAGTGGTTTAGGATTTTTGATAGCCGAGTCTGGGTTGAGTGCGGTTGTTTGTACTTTGGAGCTTTCTGGCTTTTGCTCTTGATTATTTTTGGCTATATCTGATGCGAGAATAGGCTAGATCTTTGTTTGTGCTAACTGATGTGGGTTTTAGGGTTTGGGATGGCTAGCGTTATAGAGATTTCGAGCAGTGAGGATTCCGGGTCTGACGTGTCGTTCAGCGCGGCGGATAGGATTTTTATTGATTCGTTGCGTCCGTCTGCCCCTGCAGGAACCTCACTGCCAGAAGCGCTAGACATTGAGCCGCTACAGACCATCCCCTGGGAAGTAGTTATGGGTCGGGGTTCGCGTCCGGAGAGTTCTAAGGCGGGCGAGGCTGCTGCCGCCAAAGCTAGGCGCGACGAGCGTCTGGCGAGCAATAGCGCTGCCAGCGGCTCCGCTGGGGAGGGAGAAACAGCGGAGCAAAATGTTGAGTCAGCGTGGTTCCTCCCGGATGGGACCGCAGTAGACGAGGCGGGAGGGGGGATGAGCGGTGCTGCTGTCGCTCGACTGAAGCAGGCGTTCCGGTTGCCGGGGTCGGTGAAGCTGCGCCCACCGACGGCTGATGAGAAGGCGTCGATTCTCCCGGCGGGGTGTGCGGCCGTGCACGAGGCCATATTCCGCCAAGGAGTGACACTCCCGCTGGTGCCCAATCTCCAAATCCTTGTGTGCGAGTTCGGCCTTGCCTTCGGTCAAATCTGTCCCAACATGTGGCCGTTGATGTTGGCGCTGAACTCCTTGTGGCGCTTGTCGGGGTGCGAGGGACCTACCGTGGCGGAAGTGCTGCACTTCTACGAGTTAGTATATGTGAAGCGCCAAGGCTGCAAAGGGCAAGTAAACTTGAGTCGCCAGCAGGGAGCGCCCAAGTTGATCGAGAATCTGTGGGACTCCATGTCATATTGGCGGGGGACCTTTTGCGTCGCTACAGACGGTTGGGAGTACCAAGCTAGGTCGAATGAAGAAGGGCCGTCGTTTAGGATTAAGTCTGAGTTCCAGCCTATTCGAGGTTGGTGTCCGGTGCCCGCTGAAAATGTCTGGCGTGCTTACACGCTTGAACTTGTATTCTTACTACGGACGTGCTTTTTTTTTTTTTTTTGTGCAGCGGGACTTCGGTATACGCTGACGCTTGCAGAAGAGTGCCGCGTGGCGAGGATCAGAGGTTGCTGGCGGAACCGAAACTTGCTTGATTTCCGCCTGCTGACTGGTTGGGAGTTACTGGTCGACCTGCGACTAACACGCTCCATTGGTGAGTAATCTACCTTGTCGTTTCATACTGTACTTTTGAATTGTGTCTGACTGGTGGCTCTCTTCCTCCCGCCTTTTTTAGAAACTCCGCCGGGCAACAAATCAAGTCGCGACGCGTTTGAGAAGGCGATGGATCGGGCGGAGATCGAAAATTTTTTGGAGGCCATGTATGCCGAGGGGCTGGCGGCGCAGCAGACCGTGGTGAATCCGGAGACGCTGGCGTTGAGCCAGTCCGAGGTTCCGGTGGTGATGGCGATGCCGCACCAGTCTCACCTTGGTGAAGATGGTCTGCCTACGGTACAGGCGGGGACTCAGATGGCCGCCGGGGATCAGAGGGGGAGTGCTGCTGCTGGGCCACAGAAGGAGCGGATGCCTGCCCAAAGGCGCGGTCCTCGAAAAGTGGTTCCTCCGACGGAAGGTGTCGTTGTGACGGGGGAGGAACCGCCAGTGGGAACGACGAGGACTTCCGCTGGGGGCCAGAGGGCGTTGGAGAAAAGGCGCCGGATGACCGAGTCTCCCGACGCGGAAGAGGGAGAAGAGGTGGAGGTGGTTGGGGCCCGTCGGCAGAAGAAGGCCCGCCAAGCTCCTGCCAAGACTGCGGCGGTGGAGGGGGAAGCGCCCGCCGGCAGTGATCTGGATTCCTTTGCCGAATATGCGCCATTCATGATGGAAGGGGAGCGGGAGTTCCTTTTCCACCTGTGTGAGCGGCTGGGGTTCGGGGGTCTGGCGGGTATATCGCGCCCGACGGCAATTGACCAATCGCCCTTCAGCTCGGCGTTTGGTCAAATCTCGGCGGGGTTGCACGATATGTTCGTGGCGGCGTCTAAGCCACCCCCGATTGAGGAGGAGCTAAGGGAAGAAATCGGAGGTCTCCAGAGGGAGTTGGCGGAGGCCAAGGAAAAACTGGCGGAGGTCGAGCGAGGGTTGGTCAAGGCGGAGTGTGATTATGCGGACGCTCGCGGCAAGCTTAATGCGGCCATCCGGCGGGATCTGGAGAGGAATGATCACGTCTCCGAGTTGAAGCAGGAGATTGTGCTGCTGAAGGAGCGGATAGCCGCTAAGGACAAGAAGCTCATTATAGTGCAGCGGGAGTCTGTCGCCAGACTGGATGAGATGAAGCGGCTGGATGGTGAGGTTGACCGCCTGAAGACTGAACAGAGTGCCGCTGCTGCCGCCGCTGTTGATGCGTTCAAGCTGTCGGCGGAGTACAAAAGTGCGATGACTGAGGCTGCGAAGGCCGGCGCCCGAGCCAACGTAGACATGTTGAGGCGGAAGGGCGCCATCGACTTTGTGAAGGCCTCACAGCCTGACGCGCCCCCGACCATGACCACCCTGCCAGAGACAGCCGCCGTTCCTGCTCCCGAGGGAGGTGTCCGTTCAGGCAGTGGAGAGAGTGGCGGACACACGGAGGAAGGGTCCCACCAGACGCCCCATCCAACCCCATCGGACGTGTCGCGTGCTGAATTTTTGGCGCAGCGCACCCGGGCGGATGGCACCATAGAGACCCCTAGTCCGACGGCACGTGGGTCCGATCAAGCAAGCCACTCGCTCCTGCCGCCCCGCACTGAGACAGAAGAAGCTGAAGGCAACCCCTGAAGCCGAACGGGACCGCCAGAAACTCCATTTTGCTGTATTAATTTTTTTTTGGTAGCCTTTGAGGCAGATCTATGTAATTACCTTCGCGTAATAAATTTGACTTGTTTTGCCATGTTGTGCTAGTACTTTCATATTTTCTTTTGTCTATCAATGAAACATTAAAGGGATTAAGATTGGTCCAAGTGCACCATGTAGCGGACGGTGTCCGCCGACTGTTGCTGGCATTGCCAGTTGCCCTCAGTGCTAGACTTGGTAACAATGGTTTGAATAATTTCTCGTTTCATTGATGGCTGACTGATCAGCGTACAAAAGTGGGTAGTACCCGTTGGGTAGCTTCCCTTAGCTAAATATTTGAACAAAAAATTTAGCTAAGTCAAGATGCGCGTGGGTAGCTGTATGACTACTTGTAATAATACCGAAGGTGTTCAGTGTTCCAAGGGCGGGTCGACGTGACGCCGTCCTTGTCCATTAGGTGGAAGGTGCCTGGGCCCACTACTTCCACAATTTTGTACGGGCCCTCCCAAGTTGGGCGCATTTTTGTCGGTGGCGGGATGACTTCTTTCATGACCGAGTCCCCCAGTTGGAGGTTCCGGGCCTTGACTCTGGCGTTGTAAAAACGTGATACCCGTTGCTTGTTTTGTAGATTGTGTAAATGGGCCTCGAGTCTTTTCTCTTCTAGGAGGTCCCTGTCCAAATTGACGCCGGCGCTGTTGGTCTCTGGGCAGTATCCTTCGACTCTAGCGGTGGGTTGAGTAACTTCAATAGGTAAAACAGCCTCTGTGCCGAACATCATACAAAAAGGAGTTTCTCCGGTGGCGGAGGTCGGAGTTGTTCGGATGGCCCATAGGACTTCTGGGAGCTTCTCCGCCCATAGACCCTTGGCGTCGTCGAGCTTCTTTTTTAACAACTTTTTGATTATCTTGTTTGCCTCTTCGACCTGGCCGTTGGTCTGGGGGTGGGCGACAGATGCAAACCTCAACTTGGTGCCTAAGTTGGCGGTGAAGGAGATGAGCTCATCATTGTTGAACTGTGTGCCGTTGTCTGTGATGATTGTGTGTGGGACACCGTAGCGGCAATAGATATTCTTCCAAAGGAAGTGAATTACCTTGGCGGTAGTTATTGCCGTCAGCGGCTCTGCCTCTATCCACTTGCTGTTGTAATCAATGGCAACAATGATGTACTTAAACTGACCCTTGGCAGTTTGGAACTTTCCCATCAGGTCAAGGCCCCACGTGGAATGAATCCATGGGCCCATGATGATTGATAGTGGTTCCGCTGGTGCGTGTGGGAGGTCTGCATACTGTTGGCATTTGTGGCAAGATCTAGAAATCCGCCGAGCGTCATCGCCAAGTGTGGGCCAGAAGTAGCCCTGTCGCATTGTGCGGTTGGTCAGGGATCTGGCGCCCGAGTGGTTTCCGCATTCCCCGCCATGGATTTCAGTTAGGATAACCCTTCCCTCCTCTGGGGTTAGACAGCGGAGGTTAGGATGGGTGAATCCCTGGCGGTAGAGCTTGCCGTGCTGGATGTTGTAGCGGGTTGCTCTTCGTTGGAGCTGTCTTGCCTGGACCTTATCTTCTGGCAACGTTCCGCTGCGCTTATATGCAATGATCTCGTCCATCCAGCTGGGGTTGACTTGAACGTTGAAGATCTCCGCCAGGGTCTTTGTAATACTTGGCTTGTCCAGGCACTCCACCCTTGTATCCGCTGGACTCTGATGTGGTTGGGCGGTTGCCAGTCTGGCCAGTGAATCAGCCTTGGCGTTCTTTTCCCGGGGGATCTGTGTGATTGTATGGAATTTGAACTTTTTTAGCAATGTTTTGACGTATCCCAAATATGCTGCTAACTGCTGGTCCTTGGCTTGGAAGCTGTCGTTGACCTGGTTGACGACTAATTGGGAGTCGCTGAATATGTTGACGCTGTCAGCTCCCGAGTCAATGGCGAGGAGTAAACCGGCGATGAGCGCCTCGTACTCCGCCATATTGTTCGAAGCTTTGAAGTTGAACTTCAATGCGTACTCTGCGTTCAGTCCTCCGGGTCCGGTTAAGATGACTCCGGCGCCGCTGGCCTTGGCACAGGCGGAGCCGTCCACATGTAGGTTCCACTCTGACTGTTGGGCAGTTGCCTCTGTGTTGGTTACTATTTCTGTTCCGAGCATTGTTTGAGTATCGGGTTCCGGCTGACGCTCAGTAAGTTCCGCGATGAAGTCCGCTACTGCCTGGCCCTTCATGGCGGTTCTTGGCTTGTATTCTATGTCAAATTCGCTGAGTTCAATCGCCCACTTACTGAGGCGTCCTGAATGTTCAGGGTTCTGCATCACCTGCCTCAGCGGTTGATTGGTTAACACATGGACCGTGTGAGCCTGGAAATATTGCCTGAGGCGTCTGGCGGCAACGATAAGTGCGAGGGCCAGCTGTTCCAATGGTGAATATCTCGTCTCTGCTCCGTTCATGCCTCGGCCGGCGTAGAATACAGGGAGTTCATCCTGGCCTTCCCGCCGAACAATGGCGCAACTTATTGCCGTTGCCGAGACCGCCAAGTATACGAATAATGTCTCTCCTTGCACAGGAACGGAAAGGAGAGGGACCGCTGCCAGATATTCTTTTAGGCTCTGGAACGCCGCCTGACACTCTAGGTTCCAGTCGATGACCTTCTTGTGAGTTGTTTTGAGGAGTTTGAAGAATGGGGCGCACTTGTCAGTAAGCCGAGAGATGAATCGGGAAAGAGCGGTTAACTTGCCCTGGAGACACTGGACGTCTACCTTATACTTCGGGTCCGACAGGTTAAGGATGGCCTGCACCTTATCTGGGTTAGCCTCGATACCTCGCTCGCTGACGATGTACCCAGAAATTTGCTAGTGGTGACTGCAAAGAAACATTTTTCTGGGTGTGAGGCGCATACCATAGGCCAGGAGATGGTTACTATGATCCCTGAGGTTTGCCACATGTCCCGCTGGCCCTTATGCTCTTAACTAGCATGTCCGTCCACATAGACCTCGATGATTTTTTCCCCGATGCGCAGCAACATGGCATTCATCAACCGCTGATAAGTTGCACCGGCGTTCTTCAGGCCAAATGGCATGACGTTGTAACAGTAGAGGCCTTTGTGGTGGTAAGGTGGTGCATTCTTGTCGCTGGGGTGCATTTTGATCTGATTGTATCCGGAGAAGGCATCCATCATGCTGAGGAGTTCGTTCGGCGGTTTGCATCGACCTGTTGATCGATACGAGGTAGCGGGAAACTATCCTTTGGGCATGCCTTATTTAGATTTTTGAAGTCACTCCATCCGCCACTTGCCTGGGCTTTTTCACCATCACCAGATTTGAGATCCACTGAGGGTAGATGACCTGGCGGATGAATCCAATGTCCCGTAGTTTGGCGACCTCCTGTCCGATTGCCCGGTATTTTTCCTCATCAAAAGCCCTCCGCTTCTGTTTGATGGGATAGAAGGAAGGTTTGATGGTCAGCTTATGGGTGATTATTTCAGCGGAGATGCCAGGCATGTCCGCATAGGACCATGCAAAGACGGTGGCGTTGTCACGTAGGAATTGAGTGAGTTCTGCCTCTACTTCTGGGTCTAGCTGTGCGCCTATGCGGACTGTCTTTTCAGGATGCTCGTCTGAGATGCAGACGATCTTCAGCGATGTGTCCGGGTTGACCGGCTCCTTCATTACATATTTCTTCTCCTCATCTCTAGGATCCTCAAAGATATTCGGTGGTGGTGGGTCATTACCCACTGTCAGGATTTCATGGCGGCGCGTTGACGTGCTGACAGTTGTTTGAATAGCAATTCTCGTGCCAGCTGTTGGCTTCCCCTCACGCAGCCTGTGCCGTTGGGCGTGGGGAACTT
>JANPXK010001043.1:0-27625 GCA_024704745.1 Rosa lucieae
AAAAAAAAAAACACTTAGTCGGGGGGGAGGGGGTGAAAGCCTTATCCCTCGAAAAAAGTTCCACTGGACAAAGAGACCCTCTTAATCCTCTACGAACTAAGATGAGTTTCTAGTACCATTACTTCCAATAACAATGAAAAAAAAAAGGCATCTCATATATTTGCGTACACAGATTAAATAAAACAAATAATAAGAAAAAAAAAACTAACAAAATATAAGTAGTTATATAATGTTGGCATGCTGCCAATACAGAAAGCTTAAAAAAAAAAAACAAAATTATTATTATCACCCAAACATGAAGGCCAGCTTCTACACACTTGCATTCACGGATTTTTTCCTTTGAAAATTTATCTTCCTTGCGGCTCTTAAGATTAGCAATCTCTTGGTGTCCTGAAAAATATAAATGTCTTAAAAATGCAGCTTTATCAACTCAATAAATATTTCTTTTAAATAAAAAAAAATCAATCGTCTTAGGTACCTTCAAAATTGCATTATGTGGAAGGAAGCAAAATTTCTTTACCAACAACGTTTCTGTGAATACCCCTTCCTCACCCTCTAATAACCTTTTTTTACCAAAACTTTGGTGCTTGCCTCTGAAACTCCTCTCGATAAAGCCACGTACAGTGTCCATGGCTAAACATGATCAGGAAGGTAAATACCAACATTTGGTATTGTCTGCCCTTGTGATTTATTTATGGTAAGTGCAAAACTCAACTTTAGGGAAACTGTTTCTTGTCATCTCAAAAGGGAGTCAGAACTTTCGGCACTCTTAAGAGCAATTCTTGGCAAGAAAACTCTAGTTCCCGAAAATTGTCCAGTTAAAATCTCTGCATCAATTAGATTGTTATATGCTCTCGGCAAGTCAATCTTGTACCGTTCACAACCCCATCTTTGGGTCAATATTTCTCAAAAGCATAATTGGGGCACCTTTCTTTATAATCAACTGATGTGGCGGCATACAGAAGGTGAAATCGAATTTAAAAATTCTTGTTGATACATATTTCTGGTGTCATCCTCAACTGAGTCAAAAGAGTATAAGATTCGTTCAGGCCTCGGAAATTGTTGTATGATTCTTTCATTGAGTACGTCAACATCATCATTTTTTGGAGTAATTAACCATGTACTTGGCATCATTTACATGACGATCCAAATTAGGGAAGACTTGATTAACCAACTGGTTGATTGATTCTTCATTCTCCCATGATATGACCATGGGTGAAGGTATTTGTATTATGTCTTCAACGACAGTTGGTTGTTCTCCATTACCAACACGAAATAAGAACTCTGAGAACTCTGGATCATTAATGGATCTCATATTTTGTGTCAAACGTAGAATCTTCACATCCTTCCAAAATGAAGCATTAATCAAACTGGCTTGCACCATCTCAGATCTCGTACCCTTATGGATAACAAGAAGAACTTGTCGGAAATCGCCCCTTTCCTCCAAATGGCAAATCGACACTTGTTATGTCTCTAAATGTTTGATCAAGAGCTTCAAACCCATATCGATTCATCATTGGTGGTTCATCCCAAATAATTGCCGATGACTTTCTGATCAACTCTGCTAAATCAGACTGTTTACTAATGGAGCATGTTGAAGATGCATCAAGATTAAGAGGAATTTTAAACCTAGAGTGTGCTGTCCTCCCACCAGGTAGTATTTTTTGCTGCTATGCCAGAAGTTGCTGTTGCTAATACAATATGATCATTACTTCTCAAGCTTGCTAATAATGCACGATATAAGTATGTCTTTCCAGTTCCTCCTGGACCATCAACGAAATATGGCATTGTCATGACACTCAATAGCAGATATTATGGAATTGTATGCAAAAGTTTGATCCTCATTCAACATGATAACTGCATCATAGTCTTCTTGAGGATGTTAATTGAAATTTCATCTTGTATTAGCCTCGGCATTGAAGAATTTTCACCACCATCTTGAGTCATTTCTGGCAAGTCATAATCAAAGACAGACTACTGTGCTGCACCAGCAACTGGTTCAAGTCTCGTAAAAGTCTATTTGTGATACGTACATTGTCTGTGGTGCTCGAAGAAGGATAATCCTCTATCATGAATGGATAAAATTCATCCCACAAATTGCGTACACCATGGGGCATGCAATAAACCAGGATGGTGACAAACAATCTTCTTAAAGATGACGGCATACGAATATTACAGGCCTCAAGTAGACATTGTCTAATACTTTCATCATCTTCTAACAAACCACGTTGTTCAACTGCTTTCTTGAATGTCGATTGTAAGACACCATCAAATGTCCTTAAATCCTCAAATGACTTAGGTCCTCGAACATGATTAAGAAGAACACGCAAGTAAAACTTTTCTCCTTCTGAAGGTGACACTGTGTAAATTCTTCCAATGACTTTTTGGTTGGTCTCCCCTTGCTTCCCATGTTTTATGTCTCCCATCCCATCTGAAATGCTCAGGAAATTCTCGATATAAGTATTGAAGCGCACCTTCAAAATAAGTATTCTTAGTAAAAAATTCTGTGAGCATCGTCATCGAGCTTCTTTCATTTGCCAGAATTTCTGTTACACTTTCAGTGGTATTAAAGAAAACATTGTGTCTATCTGGAAGATGAATTTGCAATCGTTCCACTGATGGATACATTCGATTCATCAAGAATTTAAACATCCTCCATAAAGCTTCTGGTGGACAACCCATCTTGCATCAACAAAGTTTCTTATTTCATCGTGATTTGCTTCAGGTCGAACTTCAAATGTTACTCTGTCTGGACCTTTATAGACATATTTATATAAATACTTGACACTCTTAATGCTGCAACATATTTCCACATTGATATGACAATCATATTTTGTGAGTAACCATGGGTTATAGGGGATAACCCAACTGTTATCCAGTGGTCTATTTTGATTGCCATTAGATTGCATATCTGAGTGATTGTCTCGTCTACGATAAACAGGATAAAAATCATTTCCTTGAAATGTGTTTGCTGAAAATGGCTTTGGATAGCCTCGTTTGCAGCTCCCACTCCAAATTCGTTTGACTATTGAAGACCCTATACCAAGTAAACCTTTCATACCCATTCACTGAACTTGGGTACAAGATTAGAAGCTAAAATGGGATATGCATATCGGCTTGAACAACATAGTAGAGATATCAGTGGATCGTGAAACTAAGCGATTTAAGATCTAAGATACAAGTAAGAATTACCTGAGAGTCCTGAAATCGGGATGCGTTACTTGCGTCTGTCGCGTCCTCCGTCCTCCTCCCGGCGACGACAAGTTACGTAATTGCTTTTCTTCTCTGGGTGCTGCAGTTGTTCTTTTTTTTTTAATAAAGAGTTGTTTTGTAATAGTCATTTTACACCTTTTTATTTATTTATTTATTTTATTTTTTTGAGAAAGTTACAATACCAAATCCTTATACACGAGTGGGGATCATGCGTCAACTTTCTCTCTCCTCGCCAAAATCCTTTTTCGAAAAGTAAATACGTTTGCACAATGTTCTAAAAATTGTTAGATAATAGATAGAAGTGAGATGCTAGAGAGGGTCTAGCCATATGAAGCAGTAGGCACTGCCTATAGACTGAAAATCAAACTTTAGGCATAAAGGCTGACATGACTCATAAGAATTGTCAATGTCTTCATGTTCTTTATGCAACAATTGAAGCTAATAAAAGTAGGCACTGGATTAGATTTTAAAAAGAATCTAAGGTCTCGTTTGATTCATGGAAAGAAAAGTAATTCCTTTATCTTTCCCACGGGAAGGGAAATGAAATTTCCCAACAACTTTCCATTCCGATGTTTGGTAACGTAAGGAAAGTTATCAGGAAAGTTGTTAAAAAGTTTGTAAATAATGTAATAAAATAATATGTTGTGAGTAATAAATGAAAGGAAAGAAGGGGGGAAAGTGATTTCTTTGATATTTAGGGGGGTGTATTGTATTTGGATTTATGCAGACTTTTTTTAAATGACAGACTTTTTAAAAAGTCCACAGACTCTTTAAAAAGTTGATAGACTGCTATTGATTTCTTAAAACCATTGATTTTCAACAGACTTTTTATTGATTCTTGAAAATCTATATACTGTTTTAGGGAATCAGAAATTGAGAGAAATTTGCTGTGTATTCTCATTGATAATAGGGGCCTCTTTATATAGAGGATTACAATGCATAGAGTTAGAATCATACAAGGAAAGATAATCTCTAGATTCTTCTAATTAAACCCTATCACCACTAGGTCAAGTAACCTAGAGTTTGAATTAAACACAAATAGAGATATCCTTAAACACTCCCCCTTGTGTTGTCCAAACGTGGTGCTACTCTCGTTGCCTCGTTAAAAACCTTGCCGAGTAACAAAAACCCAGTGGGACAAAAATAACCTCGGTCGAAAGGGAAAAAGAGCACAACACACCCTTCACGATTCGAGAGAACATGTAGACATCTCCCCTGATGTCTGTGCCTCCCTGATGACTATGATCATGGGAGTTCAGATAATTTCGCAAGCAATTCTTGCCACATGTTTCTCGAACTGGATTTGGGCAATGACTTAGTAAACAAGTCTGCCGCATTGTCCTTAGATCTAACCTGGTTTACTTTGATCTTGAGGTACTTCTGTTGTTGCTGATTGTAGAAGAATTTGGGCGATATATGCTTGGTGTTGTCGCCTTTGATGTAGCCTTGCTTCATTTGTTCAATGCAAGCAGCATTATCCTCATAAATGCTCGTTGACTCATCTGTGGTAGACTTCAAACCACAATTGCTTCGAACATGCGTAACTATGGATCGAAGCCATATACATTCACGAACTGCTTCGTGAAGAGCAATAATCTCTGCATGATTCGAAGAGGTAGCGACTAAGGTCTGCTTTGTAGACCTCCAAGATATCGCGGTTTTTCCCATGGTGAAAACATAACCAGTTTGGGAGCGACCTTTGTGTGGGTCAGAGAGATACCAAGCATCAGCAAAACCTTCCAAAACACTTATATCATTTTGGGTTAGGGAGAGGGAAAGCAGTCCACCATGTGTAGCGTCCCTGGCACTTGATGGGTCCGAATCCATCATCTCTCTGTAGGGATAGAACAAACCCATATCGATCGTACCACTTAGGTATCGAAAGATATCTTTAACACCAGTCCAATGGCATCGTGTTGGCGCATAGCTATATCTAGCTAGCAAGTTCACTGCGAATGAGATATCCGGTCTTATGCATTGTGCTAAGTACAACAATGTGCCTATTGCACTTAGATAGGGCACTTCTGCCTCTAGCACTTCTTCGTCGTCATCTTTTGGACGGAATGGATCCTTCTTTGGATCAAGACTACGGACGACCATTGGGGTGCTTGAAGGCTTAATCTTATCAGTGTTGAAACGCCTAAGCATTTTGGGTATAAGCTGATTGATGAATCAGGATACCATCTCTACGGTGCTCAAGTTCCAAAACCGTGTTTCCCAAGATCTTTCATCTCAAACTCAATTTCAGTGTTCAGCGGTTTTCCCTTAACTCTTTAAGGGTGCCAATTATATTCATGTCATCAACATAAACCGCTATTGAAATCCGGAACTTGTCCTTTTTATGAACACGCATGGGCATAGTTTATTGTTGACATATCCCTTCCCAATCAAGTAGTCACTTAGACGGTTATACCACGTCCGTCCGGATTGTTTCAATCCATATAGTGAGCTTTTCAATCTAATCGCAAACGCGCTCCGTGGTCTATAGCCACTTGATTTGGGTAACTGAATTCCATCTGGAATCTTCATGTATATTCCGTATCTAGATCCCCATATAGATACGCAGTAACCACATCCATAAGCTGCATGTTCAGTTTTTTGGAAACTACCAAACTGACAAGGTAGCGGAACGTAATGACGTCCATTACGGGAGAATAGGTCTCCTCGTAGTCTATTCCAGGGCGTTGTGAGAAGCCTTGCGCCACAAGGCGAGCTTTATATCTTACAAATTTGTTTTTCTCATTACGCTTTCTAACGAATACTCATTTGTGACCAACTGGTTTGTGTTGGGCGGTATTGGTACAATTTTGCCAAATACCTTTCTTTTCGCTAGAGAATCAAGTTCTGCCTGGATCGCATCTTTCCATTTTGGCCAATCAGCTCTACGTTGGCATTAACGGAGCGTGGTTCGATGTCATCGGTCTCAATAATCTCACGCGCCACTGAATACGTGAATACATCATCAATGATGATGGAGTTTCTTTCCCACGTCCCATGTACACTAGTGTAATTTACAGAGATCTCTACGTTCTCATGGATAGGTTCTGACATTGAGGCATCCCCCAATGATGTCTCTTGGACATAACCGTAATCCGGAACATTCTCATGGGACGGATTTTGAGTATCAATGGTCAAAGGATTTATCTGTGCCTCATTCACTTTCTTTCTAGGGCGAGTATCCTTCGAACCAATTGATCTACCGCTCTTCCTTGTGGGACCTGCGGCCATAGATGCCACATCATTGCCATGTTGGGCAATGGCGTCATCCCCTGATGTCACAGGAGTGGCGTGATGTCTAGTATTTGGGACATCGATCCTTGCAGGCACGTTTGCAGCAGGTATGTGTGATCTCGTCACTTTGGCAACATCAAAAAAAGCATCAGGCAGAGTGTCTGCTACGTTCTGGAGCTCGATTATTCTTCGTACTTCAAGTTCAGACTGTGCGGTACGGGGATCAAGATGAGACATAGTGGGGACAGAGCACGACAATTCCTGTCGTTCCTGTTAAACATCTGTGTTCTTATCTCCCCCTAACGATGGGAAGACTGTCTCATCAAAGTGACAATCTGCAAATCTAGCGGTAAAGAGATCGCCTGTCAAGGGTTCAAGATAGCGGACAATAGTTGGAGATTCAAAGCCAACATAGATGCCCATTCATCATTGTGGACCCATCTTAGTACGCTGTGGCGGCGTAATAGGCACATAGATGGTACACCCAAAAATGAGTCACTAGCTGTAACGTAGAGTAAGATTGGGTTGCAGTGGGTCGTAGACGAATGAGTGTCGCTGCATGCAATATTGCATATCCCCAAGCAGAAACAGGGAGATTGGTGCGCATAACCAATGTCCGCGCTATCATTTGTAGTAGTTTGATAGCGGCTTCTGCGAGACCATTTTGGGTATGAACATGGGGAACTTGATGTTCTACATCAATCCCCAGTGACATGCAATAGTCATCGAACTTTTTCAATGCCCCAGCATTATCAAGTCAAATTGACGTAATAGGATGGTCAGGGTAGTGAGCCCGTAGACGGATAATCTGGGCGAGGAGTTTAGCATAAGCAGCATTTCGAGTGGACAATAGCGCGACATGTGACCAGCGTGTCGACGCATCAACCAATACCATAAAGTATTTAAAAGGTCCGCATGATGGTTGAATTGGTCCACAGATTTCCCCTTGGATTCTCTGTAAGAACGGAATGAGTATTTTTGGATCCTTTGCATAGGATAGTCTCGGTCCTAATTTCCCAAAGGAACAGGCTTTGCAAAATGAGCGAGGGGCCTTAGAAGCAACCAATAAGGATTTTGGTTGGGCCTAAGCGTCTATAGCGCTATTAGAAGCAAAGTGTGTGACTACATCTCCCATTATGGCGTTAGAGCCATGGAAATTGGTTTGTGTGGCATCATGGCCATCAGGAGGAGCAACCATGGCGTCATCCGCATGGTTGGCACCTTTTATGGCGTCATCACAAGGGACAGGGGCGGCCTTTCGGCAGCCCAAGACAGCAGCAGCGCCAGAAGCTGCAATTTTCGCGGTCTTGCTAAGTCCTGGAATCAATTTTTGATTCTTGCTTCTTCTCACTCTGAAAAAGGGATGCCCGTGTGAAGTCTTAAGTATACGGAGGATCATATCACGACCAGGATGTCCTAGTCGGTCATGCCAAAGCCAATATGTGTCTGAATCCAAGAGATCTTCTCTTATGACATTATTGGATTCAATTGGTCGAATTGTAGTGACATAAAGTCCACTAGATTGACACATAAGCTTCTCTAAGATGCGCTTCTGTCTGCAATCATTAGAGGTAATGCAAAGGAATTCTATTCCGTTTTCATTATGAGTTTCCGCATGGAATCCGTTGGCTCTAATATCTTTAAAGCTTAATAAGGTTCGATTTGCCTTAGGAGTATAGGAGCTTCAGTGACTTTAATCAAGGTGCCATTGGGCAAAAGGAATTGGGCCATTCCTTGTCCTTGAACTAAACTTGATGGCCCAGCCATCATAGTCACAGATGAATATATAGGTAACATCTCTAAGAATAATTGTCTATGTCGTAGAATGGTGTGCGTAGTCGCACTATCCGCAAGACATTGAAGTTCATCCATTCCTAAAAGAAAAGCTCGTAATTAAAAAGGAGTCATAAAGAAAAGAACTCAAGTTTTATTAATAAGCCAAACGGAATTACATCATCGTTTCTCTTAACCAAAGAAAATCTAATCCAATAAACTAGTTAATGCAAAACAATGGTAGTCGTCTAACTTCTTTCGGTAATTCCAATGTAAATGTGACCAAGTAAGTAGAGAGATGTCGGTGGAGCAAAGCTCGCTTAAGTACCACTTATCTCAAAACCTTTCTAGCTAGACATCACTTTTACATTGAGTATGCCTACTTTGAAGAAAGACTAATATTGTTGGCATTTACTACAAAAGTAATATGGCAATTGCCTACATCTCTTGGAAAATAAAAAGACTTAATCAAAATCGCCAGTTTCTGGCTCTTGATCCTTGTAGTCTTCCACCCTTAGATCGAGATCTCCATCTTGATCTTCTTGTTCCATGTAATTTACCTCCCTTGCTTCACGATACATCTTGTATGCGTTGGCAACGTTCTGGGATGCAGTACACTTCCTTGCCTAATGTCCACTTGATCCACATCGAAGACAAACATCTTTATGGTCAAGCTCCCTTGATCGAGATGCTTTTGGTGCATGTGTTGGACGACTATTATTCTTGGTGGCATCACCACCATAGCCGGAGGCTTCGCCTATCTCTCTCTCTTCACACGTTGACCTCCACGGTTCTGTGCACGCCTCTCTTGGCGATTTCCTTCCTCTTTAGGGCGAGAATATGGACCAAAGCATCCAGGATTGTCCTTACTCTTAGGATTTCGCTCCTTGTGTCCTTCTTTGGGGGCCCGACTATAGTTAGACTCCGGAATAGGCTTAGTTTCCACGAGTCTACCATTATAGTTCTTCACAAGTATGTTGTCGTGCTTTTCAGCTACGTTCATGGCTCCAATAAGCTCATGAAACCTCGTGATACATCCTGCTTTCACATCAATTCGATAATTCTTTGAAATCATCAGGGCAGAGACGGGGAAGGTAGAGAGAGTCTTCTCGATCAACATCGTATCAATTATGGTTTGGCCACAAAAATCCATCAGAGACTTGATACGAAGAGCTTCCAAGTTATAATCAAGCACAAACTTGAAATCACATAAGCGGAGGCTATGCCATCGCACTTCTAAATTAGGAAGCAGGGAGTCACGAACGTTGCCAAATCGCTGCTCAAGTTCAACCCATAGCTTTCTTGGGTCTTCCTCATTGAGGTATTCACTTTGGAGCGCTTCATTCATGTGCCTTGTCATGAGAATGATGGCTTTAGCTTGATTTGCTTCAAAAGCAGTAGCTTGCTCAATGGAGAGCACGTTCTGACTAGGCTCTTGGATGGCTTCCAGAAGTCCATCAGCCTTAAGATGTTGGCGCACATCTCAGACCCACCTATGGTATCCTGCGCCAGTTGTCTCTAGTGGAACAAAGTTCAACTTGTTCAGGTAACTCATCCTGAAAAACAACACAAGATTAGGGTTAGTTTCGGAGCGAAAAAGGCTACCACGAAAAGCTATTAAATTTCTGAACGTAGTCGCTTCCAAGAAATTAGGGATTTTCTGAGCGTAGTCGCTTCCAAGAAAATCTGATTCCAAGAGGGGTTTTGGATTAGATCGAAACAACGATGTATGTGGTCGATCGTTTTCTTCTCAACAAACTCTAAGTTTGGAGGACTCTACAAGCTCCAAGCTTGGAGTAAGCACGAACCCCCACAGTTCGGCTTTTGGTCTCCCCTATAAAGAAGAAAAAGGGGTAGAAGAAAGGATGTTGGAAGCCCCCGAGAAAAGAAGAAGAAATTAAAAAAAACTTCAAAAATGGGAACTTTTAGAAAAAAATTACCTTAAAAATGGCAGGAAAACTTGACCGAAAAGTTGGCCGAAAAATGTCGCCGGAAAAGTAGACGGGAAGTGGATCGAAAAGTAGCCGGAAAAATGTTGACCGGCTGTTGACCGCCCTGCTGAAGTGGCACCGGCTGCTGACGTGGTAGTTTGGTGCTGACGTGGCAGGCTAACTGGATGCTGACTGTGTGGACGCTGACGTGGCAAACTTCTGGGCTGCTGGGCTTACTTCCGTCTTCTGGGCCTTTAGGTCTGATTGCTTTTGGTCTGAAAGCAGGGCTGGATCAGCTGGGCCGCGCTGCAGTTTGACTGGGTTGGGCTTGACTGGAGGAAATCTACCAGATGCAGACCGGTAAGGAAACGTCAGGTGATCTACTGGAGGGTTCGGGGTCTTGCCGACCGGTTCCCAGAAAATTTCCACCGATTCTTGGATCCTGGAGTGGCGTGGCAGCTTCTGACAAAAGGTGGCGGTGATCGGTGGACGGGAAGGATGCGAAATCAGGCAGAAGATCGACGGATTCTTCTTGGAGGCCGGTTTGGTCACTTCTGGTGGCCGGTTTAGGTAGATTCCGGCCGGTTTTGGGGGCAGCGCAGCTGGTTCAGGACTCCTGGAGGTGAGAGCTTCAAGGTGGGCGGCGGAGGTTTCTGGGATTTGAAGGCTACGAATTTAGGGTTTCAGGGTTAGAACTTCATGCTG
Source organism: Rosa lucieae (assembly GCA_024704745.1). Classification (NCBI taxonomy): domain Eukaryota; kingdom Viridiplantae; phylum Streptophyta; class Magnoliopsida; order Rosales; family Rosaceae; genus Rosa; species Rosa lucieae. Next base: position 10,854 of record JANPXK010001043.1, read on the forward strand.
ATAACGTGTTTTAGGGAATCAGAAATTGAGAGAAATTTGCTGTGTATTCTCATTGATAATAGGGGCCCCTTTATATAGAGGATTACAATGCATAGAGTTAGAATCATACAAGGGAAGATAATCTCTAAATTCTTCTAATTAAACCCTATTACCACTAGGTCCAGTAACCTAGAGTTTGGATTAAACACAAATAGAGATATCCTAAACATATACTTTATTATGAATGACTTCTATAGATTTTCTAGTAAATAAAAATAAAAATAAAAAACAAAAAACACAACCAATGCAGTCCAAATGCAAAGCAAGATAATAACTCGTTGCCTCTTCAATTGTCAAGTATCTTTTAGTAGAACTTAACTCAAATGAATGATTATTACTCTGTCTAGCTACTTTGTTCTCATTTCTAATCTCCCAATCAACTTAAAGATACAATATAGATTACTTGATGTTTATGGTAAATTATTCTTATCAATTTTGTTTTCACCTATGTATATCATAAAAATATTGATCAATGTCTTGATCTATAATCAATCAATCGAAATTCAATTGTTCAAGCTTTCCTTGAACCATGATATAAATTCAAATCGATGAGAATAATTAATAGGGATAATGACGACTTACCCATAGAATACCAAATACAACCCCATACACTGCACCAACTTATTTTCAACCCCAATCACACAAAAGTTTTCTTTTTTTCTCCCAACTATTCTTTTCACTTAATGTTTATCCCATTAATACCCCTCTCTCTTGCTTTTAATAATCTTTTGTTTCCTTTTTTCTTTTGATGAAATGTGGTGGGCCCATCTTGAATTTATTTGTCTACATATAATTGCAGCTAAATTACATCCTCTATTCGACGGTAAACAATTAAACCTTACTATTCATAATTTCGATCGTTGACAGACTTGAACTAAATGCTATTTGTAAAAACACTAGCAAAGAATTGAAGAAAGAAAGAGAAAAATTGAAAAAATTGAAAGACTATAGAAAAAGTTTTAACAGAGAAACTCCCAACTACTGAGATATTATTTATAGTCTCCAAACTAGGATCTATAAAATAGAAGAAGATATTGACAATCTCTTATATATACTTGAAGAGGAACAAAAACCTCTAGACTACCTGAGCATTGGTTAGATCCGCACATCACTGATATCAGAGCTTGTAAAATAGCTCAAAAGGGGAATCCCCAATGGGGACAATGTCTGATTTATTATTAGAGAAGTTGAATTCTCTACTGAAATCTTCTGATGAGAAACATCAGATCTTACTGAAGGAACTATCTAGATGTTATGATCATCTAGGAAAATTACCTGCTATAATCTACCAATTAGAAAAATTGGAAAACAAAATAGATTATATCAAGGAACTTCCAAAAACGGAAGAAGAAAGGCTAACAAGTGTTTGTAGAAAAATCAATGAACATAAAAAAACGCTGGATTCTATGAAAAATATACTGAAGGACAAGAAAGTGCCTACAGTAAAACCAAAGAAAGCTAATGGATTTAAACCATTAGAAAAACCTGAGAAGAATCCTGTTCCAAACATGATTTTTCTTAGACCATTGACTAGTCAAACTAGTATTCGGTATGAAGACCAGAAAGAAAAAAGAGATGTCAAAATGATGAGCATATTCGGGAAAAAGAAAGGAGTACAACTCCTAAATGCTGAAGAATTCGAATTCAACGAAATCGAACAAGAGGTAAAAAAATGCCTCAATTCCAAAACTAGATTTTAAAAAAATCTACAAGAGGGGAAAATTTGATGTGTTGGATAGCCACCACTTCAAACTATTAGATTTCACAACCCCTTCAACAACAAGAGAAACAGATCTTCTGATGATTACTCCTGAAGAAGTTGCCCGAGCAAGAACAAAAAATTATCAGTTTATGCATATTGGAGCAGTCCAAGTAGGCAAAAAACTCTTGGCTCGAGAAGGCATAAACTGTTCAGTTCTATGTGTCCTCCAAGACAATAGACTAACAGATTTTCAAGCTAGTCTGTTGGGAACCCTTGAGGCATCTCTCTGCAATCAAGTGGCATATTTCAACTGTTTCCCCAATTTCTCAACCAGCTTGAAAGATGCAGCTCACTGTCTACGACTGAGAGTCAAGACAGATGGCATATCTATGAAAAAGGATATGCAAGAACTGGCTATAGTATACAGAATATACTATAAATTGATGAGCACCACAGTATAACCTAAAACCAGGATATCAAATATCCCAGGTCTTACTACTGGTTTCCTCACCAGCCAGAAGAACCATTCACAACAGATTCACAAGGTAACTTGGAATGAAGTAACTTTTCCTATTGAATGGAAATTGTTTGGTCCGAAAAAACCAGCAGAAAATGCCAAAGCGGCAATTTATGAAAGCAGAAAGACTGGAGATATCAGTCTAAAATTCGACGATCACAGGAAAAGTGACGTATATCCTGAAAATATCAGGATAAACAACAATCTTCTTAGAAGAAGTTACAACACTAGAGAAGCTAGTGTTAGTGGTACCAAATACTCTGAAGAACCATCAGAGTCCATCACTGAAGAAGATTTAGAAGCTGATCTGAATAGACCAGTAAATATGCTTGGAGCACAAAAGCTCTACGATCTTTATGAAGAAGCAGAATTCTGCAAAGATCCTGAACGATTAGAAAAACAAATCGAAGAAATAAAAATTTTCAAACCAGGAAAGGAAAGAAAACCCCTTCCCTATCAGGATATTGAAATGGAAGAAGGAGAGAGCTCCAAAACTTCCATCACCAGAGAAAAAGGAAAAGTAAAACTTCCTTTTCAGAAAGCCCCTACGGGCAAAAATGGAGAAAGAAATTCTCAGAGATTTGTCCCAGAGGACAATATACCCAGAATACCAATTTCCACTCATGGTATCTGGTTGAATTTAGACAAAGCTTTAGACAAGAGAAAAACTCTTGACCAATGGGTTGATAGCTTGATGAAGGCCTCTGCTCTAACCCTTGGAAAATTTGAAGCACCAGATCTTCAGGTATACTATGAAACTACTCTCACCGGAGTAGCAAAAAGTATTATTTCTCTTTCAAAGAGACTGCCAGAAGGAAAGACTGGCTCGAAGATATCAAAAATTCAAAATCTCCTTATGATTTTGCAGTACCCCTGTACGATCAGTTCTGTGGAGAACTCTCAAATTTGAGTGAAAAAGCCAAAGAAATGGCAAAATCAAATATCTATGCTCTCAAAATCTGTGACATGAGATATTTTGAAGAATACTTGAATGAATTTTAAGAATATTACTGTACAATTGGTGAACTAGAAAATACTGATCTAGTCAACCTGTTGCATAGGAAACTCCCTGAACCATGGAGAACAGCTGTGAGAGAAAGCATAGCAGAAAAATCAATTGAAAGATTTTCAGTTGGAGGAATTGCTGACAGAATTCGGCAATTACTGAAAGAACAATGAAAAGCCAATCTAAGAGCAAAAATGGCTAAGAAACAACTCAAAGGAGTTGAAAATTTCTGCTACAGAATACTGGATATGCCAACCAACTGGGGATGTCATGAATCCAAGTTCCACAGAAAGAAGAAAGAAAAATATTACTCTAAAAAATTCAAAAAGAGTAATCAGAAAAAAGATTGGAAATTCAAGAAGAGTTCCAATTACAAACAACAAGATGAAAATCCAAAAAAGAAATTCTTAAAGAAAAAGAAGAATACTCATCAACATAAACAACCAAGCAAGAAAGCTTGCAGATGTTGGTTATGTACAGCTGAAGGCACTATGCCAATGAATGCCCGGAAAAGGGTAAAAGATCTACGAAAGCTCTCTTTGAAGAATATGAGTTAATAGTAGAAACAGCAAACATGAAAGGCTACGAAATAGCCTATTCTGATGATGAAGATGATGACAGGTCAGTTTATTCTGCCTGGTCTGAAGAAGAAGAATCATTTGATTCTGAAATAGATTCTGAAGTAAACTACTTAGAATCTAGACAGATGAATGTCCTATATGTCAAAAACTGGGAAGAAAGTAAGACTGAAGCAATAACGTCCTCTTATCAGGTGAACCTTGGTACGTTCGTTTGTGACTACTGCTTATGTCACGAAAAGAATGGACTTCCTATGTTCTGTGAAAGGTCGAAAAAGACTTATCACAAAGAATGCTTCATAGCTGAAGCAAGAAGAAAAACCAAGAATGGCTTGGTCAGCCAATTGGTAGAACAAGAATATGAAGAATATTTCTCTGATCAAAAAGAGAAAAAGGTAGAAGCCCTATTCCAAGAAATCATGGAACAACCATCTTTCTCAAAAATAAAGGAAGAAATTATCGATGAAGAAAAAATTGATGAAAATTTTGAATTGGTTGAAACACCAGAAATTGTTCCAGAAGAATGTAAACCGTTCATTCCAAAGGAACAAGCTCAAGAAAATGAGCTTCTACAATCAAAGGTCGTCTATACTAGTAGATACAGCAACTACATAGAGATTAGACTCAAATTCCCTGATCATAAAAAATATCATCTACATGCATTTGTAGACAATGGATCAGGATTCACAGTTGCAAAGAGATTTGCAATTCCAGAAGAACTCTGGAAAGAAGATAAGAAAAGAACAGCTACTGGTGTTACCTTTGATGGAAGCCATCTCACCATGAATAAAGTAGCAAAAAAAGTTCACATCACCATTGGTGGAGGAACATTTATCATCCATAATGTTTGGCAATCTGAAGGCCAGGGATCAGATTTCTTGTTGGGAAATGATTTTATTCTCCAACAGAGATTTATCCAGGATGAAGAAGCGATAGGCCTAAGAAAAGAAGAACGGGTGTTCTGGGCAGACCGACTTACACAAGCAAAAAGTGTAGTAGGTCCTCATTTTACTACTCAGTATCAGAGATCGCAACAGAATAGTGGTGATCTTACCCCCTACAAACCCAAATTCAAGCCTATACTCCAAATCAAGCAACAAGAAGTACTTGTTGAAGACTCTTCTGAAGAAGAAGAAACTAGTTTCATCCATGAGCATAACCTTAAGCACTTTCAGAATAAGCTTGAGTCTCAGAAAATTCCCACTTTTGAAAAAATCAAGAAACTACTCGAACAGAATATCTATGTAGATCCTCAGAAGTTTTAGGGAAAAGACCCAGTGGTCTGTGAATTGAGATTGCATGACATGAATGCTATCTGTCATGTCAAAGCCATTCCTCAGTACAAAGAGGAAGATCAAAAGGAATTCAGAAAAGATATTGAAGATCTCCTGAACAAGAGATTAATTCAACCAAATTGCAGAGAACCTCAGAGGAAAAGCTAGAATGGTGATTGACTACAGATAAGATTTAAACAAGAAAAGCACTGCTAAAAGCAACACTCTTATGGCCTTTTCTGAACAAATGTTTGCCTTCATGCAACTACGAGGGAACATATAGACATAGTTACCCTTTTGTTTCTGGGTTATAATAGTCCAAAAAAAGTTTGAAAATTCTATCTATATGTTCTTGAATGTATAAAATTCCAAACATTGAACAACTAGATGAATGGGAGATCAGTACTTCCAGAGTGCCCACATAAAAACAATATATAAGAAGAGAATAAGCCCGTTTTAGTCGAAAAACCATATAAATAAAGAAGTGGCCTAGAATTAAGAAGAGTGATTGGAAAATAGGTAACTCATGCGGTTACTAACCACTGGAATATTCAAGAAGATTTGGCTTTAGACTTTTCGGGTTACTCGTGCAAAAATTCATGTCTTAATTGTAAATTAGATTGGGATCAATTTTTGGCATGTCGTTTGCAACACATGATACCTTTCTGGAATGAGAACGACGAGATCTTTAAGAATCCTTTTAGTGAGCCCTAACAGATTTAGGCCAAAATATATCGTCATAATTATCCGATTCGGAATTTAATATTTTTTGGCTTGTTTTGCATTTGTGTTAGGATTCTTTTTATTTTTTGGTTTTTAATTTCCTTTTAATTTGGATTATTTACGATTTCTTGTTAGATTATGATTATGATCGTAGTTATGACTTGGACGTCTATATAAGCACCATCATGCTTTGTATTAGGATCAGTTTATCATATCAAATTTAATAAAAATGAGAGTTTTTTGTTTCAAATTCTCTGGTGCACTCCAGATTTTTATTTTTAGGGTTTATTGCTTGTAAAATCAAGTTACTTCCGACTGCTTCAAATAATCATTAAAGAGACAGAAAGAAAGTAAAGAAACTATTCTCCAGCAACTAAGTTGGCTCGTTTTCCTCATCAACTATCTGGGCCTTAGAGAAAGGGAAGAACTAGAGAAAGGGAAGTTGGAAGTTGCAGCTTTTGAACCCATCATTAATACAGTGACCCAGCTATGATAGCAGGTAACGGAGTGGAGACCATGACTTTTTCATGAATTCACAACCTTGACTTGACCATTGAATACACTGTTTCTTGGTTGACTAATTGTAAATCCTTTGTGTATGCACTCCATGACATTTTATGTGGTTAATCTGTGAAATTAAGTCCGTAAATCCAAACAACCTGTCTCTCTCTCTCTCTCTCTCTCTCTTTCTCTCTTCAAAGAGCTTGGTCTGGTACTCTGGTCTATAATCTGTAATGATGTGGTGGCTGTTGTTTTGGAGGTTTTCAACTAAGGGGCACTCGCCAACCCAAGGACTCGAATCCCATTTTCATTAAGTTTTGTTACTATTCATTGAGATCACCAAGAAAATCTATTAGTTACAATATAAATTTATACATCATACACAATTAGTCAAACTAATCGTTTATGATACATAAATTATTTTAGGAAAAATGTCCATTTACCTTAATTTGAGTTACACTAACCGCACTTACCCAAATATCTTATAAGATTACCCTTTTACCCAACAAATTACATATTTTTTCCCGTAATACCCAATTTGTTCAAGTAAACCCTAATATGTGTTTGGCCCAAACTCTAGGTTACTTGACCTAGTTGTAATAGGGTTAAATTAGAAGGATCTAGATTCCTATTCAATATACGATTACTTTCCTTGTATGATTAAGATTCTATGCATTGTAATCCTCTATATAAAGAGGCCCCTATTATCAATGAGAACACACAACGAATTTCTCTCAATTTCTGATTCCCTAAAACACATTATCAGCACGAGCTCTAACCCTAGCCCTAAAAACCAAAAAAACCCTAAGTCCCCGCAGCTGCCCCTGCAGCGACCTAGCGGCATCCTCGCAGCGGCCCCGCAACAGTCCTCAAGACATCCCTGTAGCAGCCCCGTAACAGTCCTCGCGACATCTCCGCAGCGTCCTTGGGACATCCCCGCAGCTACCCTGCAGTATCACTGCACAGCCCAGCCAACCACTTTTCCAGTCAAGAATTCCGGCATCTTTTCAAGGTAAACTTTTCTAAAAGTTCCTGTTTTTGAAGTTTTTCAATTTCTTCTTCTTTTCTCGGGGACTTCCAACATCCCTTCTTCTACCCCCTCTTTCTTCTTCATAGGGGAGACCAATAGGCAAACTGTGGGGGTTTGAGCCTACTCTAAGCTTAGAGCTTGTAGAGTCCTCCAAACTTAGAGTTTGTTGAGAAGAAAATGATCGACCACATATATCGTTGTTTCAATCTAATCCAAAACCCCTCTTGGAATCGGATTTTCTTGGAAGAGACTACGCTCAGAAAATCCCTAATTTCTTGGAAGCGACTATGCTCAGAAATTTAATAGTTTTTTGTGGTAGCCTTTTATTTTTTGCTCCGAAACTAAACCTAATCTTGTGTTGTTTTTCAGGATGAGTTACCTGAACAAGTTGAACTTTGTTCCACTAGAGACAACTGGTGCAAAATACCATACGTGGGTCCGAGATGTGCACTAACATCTTAAGGCTGATGGACTTCTGGAAGCCATCCAAGAGCCCAGTCAGAACGTGCTCTCCATTGAGCAAGCTACTGGCTTTGAAGCAAATCAAGCTAAAGCCATCATTCTCATAACAAGGCACATGAATGACGTGCTCCAAAGTGAATACCTCAATGAGGAAGACCCAAGAAAGCTATGGGTAGAACTTGAGTAGCGATTTGGCAACGTTTGTGACTCCCTGCTTCCTGATTTAGAAGTGCGATGGCATAGCCTCCGCTTTTGTGATTTCAAGTATGTGCTTGATTATAACTAGGAAGCTCTTCATATCAAGTCTCTGATGGAGTTTTGTGGCCAAGCCATAACTGATACGATGTTGATCGAGAAGACTCTCTCTACCTTCCCCGTCTCTGCCCTTGTGATTTCAAAGAATTATCGGATTAATGTGAAAGCAGGAGGCATCACAAGATTTCATGAGCTCAATGGCACCATGAACGTAGCTGAAAAGCACGACAACATTCTTGTGAAGAACTATAACGCTAGACCCGTGGGAACCAAGTCTATTCCAGAGTCTAACTATAGTCGAGCCCCCAAGGGAGGACGCAAGGAGCGAAACCCTAAGAGTAGGGACAATTCTGGATGTTCTGGTCCATATTCTCGCCCTAAAGAGGAAGGAAATCTCCAAGAGAGGCGTGCAAGGAACCGTGGAGGTCAATTTGTGAAGAGAGAGAGAGGCGGAGCCTCCGGCTATGGTGGTGACGCCACCAAGAGTAATAGTCGTCCAAATCATGCACCAAAAGCATCTCGATCAAGGGAGCCTGACCATAAAGATGTTTGTCTTCGATGTGAATCAAGTGGACATTGGGCAAAGAAGTGTACTGCATCCCAGAATGTTGCAAACTCATACAAGACGTATCGTGAAGCAAGGGAGGCAAATTACATGGAACAAGAAGATCAAGATGGTGATCTCAATCTAAGGGTGGAAGACTACAAGGATCAAGACCCAGAAACTGGCGATTTTGATTAAGTCTTTTTTTTTATTTTCCAGGAGATGTAGGTAATCGCCATATTATTTTTGTATTAGATGCCAATGATATTAGACTTTCTTCAAAGTAGGCGTACTAAATGTAAGTGTGATGTCTAGGAAGGTTTTGAGATAAGTGGTACTTAAGCGAGCTTTGCTCCACCGACATCTCTCTACTCACCTGGTCACATTTGCATTGGAATTACCGAAAGGAGTTAGACGACTACCATTGTTTTGCATTAACTAGTCTATTGGATTAGATTTTCTTTGGTTAAAGACACGATGATGTAATTCCGTTTGGCTTATTAATAAAAGTTGAGTTCTTTTCTTTATGAATCCTTTTTAATTACAAACTTTTCTTTTAGGAATGGATGAACTTCAATGTCTTGCGGATAGTGTGACTACGCACACCATTCTACGACATAGGCAATTATTCTTGGAGATGTTGCCTACATATTCATCTGTGACTACGATGGCTGGGCCATCAAGTTTAGTTCAAGGACATGGAATGGCCCAATTCCTATTGCCTAATGGCACCTTGATTAAAGTCACTGAAGCTCTCTATGCTCCTAAGGCAAATCAAACCTTATTGAGCTTCAAAGATATAAGAGCCAATGGATTCCATGCGGAAACGCGTAATGAGAACGGAAAAGAATTCCTTTGCATTACCTCTAATGATTACGGACGAAAGAGCAACTTAGAGAAGCTTATGTGTCAATCTAGTGGACTTTATGTCACTACAATTCGACCTATTGAATCCAATAATGTCATAAGAGAAGATCTCTTGGACTCTGACACATATTGGCTTTGGCATGACCGACTAGGGCACCCTGTTCGTGATATGATACTCCGTATACTAAAGACTTCACACGGACATCCATTCTTTAGAGTGAGAAGAAGCAAGAATCGAAAATTGATTCCTGGACTTAGCAAGACCGCAACAATTGCAGCATCTGGCGCTGCAGCCGTCTTGGGGAGCCATAGGGCCGCCCAAGTCCCATGTGATGATGCCATTAATGGCGCCAACCATGAACATGACGCCATGGTTGTTCCTCCCAATGGCCATGAAGCCATAAACAACAATTCACATGGCTCCAAAGCCATGATGGGAGATGTCGTCACACATTTTGCTTCTAATAGCGCAATTGACGCTCAGGCCCAACCAAAATCCTTATTGGTTTCTTCTAAGGCCCCTCGCTCTTTCTGCAAAGCCTGTTCATTCGGGAAATTAGGACCGAGACCGTCCTACTCAAAGGATCCCAAAATACTCATTCCGTTCTTACAGAGAATCCAAGGGGATATATGTAGACCAATTCAACCATCATGCGGACCTTTTAAATACTTTATGGTATTGGTTGATGCGCTGTTGTCCACTCGAAATGTTGTTTATGCTAAACTCCTCGCCCAGATTATCCGTCTACGGGCTCACTACCCTGACCATCCTATTAAGTTTATTCGACTTGATAATGCTGGGGAGTTTACATCGAAAACGTTCGATAACTATTGCATGTCACTGGGGATTGATGTAGAGCATCCAGTTCCCTATGTTCATACCCAAAATACTCTCGCAGAAGCCGCTATCAAACGACTACAGACGATAGCACGGACGTTGGTTATGCGCACCAATCTCCCTGTTTCTGCTTGGGGATATACAATATTGCATGCAGCGACGCTAATTCGTCTACGACCCACTGCAACCCAATCTTACTCTGCATTACAGCTAGTGACTGGGTACGAGCCTGATATCTCGCACTTACGCATTTTTGGGTGCGCCATTTATGTGCCTATTACGCCGCCACAGCATACTAAGATGGGTCCATAACGACGAATGGGCATTTATGTTGGATATGAATCTCCAACCATAGTCCGCTATCTTGAACCCTTGACAGGCGATCTCTTTATCGCTAGATTTGTGGATTGTCACTTTGATGAGACAGTCTTCCCATCATTAGGTGGAGATAAGAACACAAATGTTCAACAGGAATGACAGAAATTGTCATGGTCTGTCCCCACTATGTCTCATCTCGATCCCCGTACCACACAGTCCAAACTAGAAGTGCGACGAATAATCGAGCTCCAGAACATAGGAGACACTCTGCCTGATATGTTTTCTGATGTTGCCAAAGTGACGAGATCACACATACCTGCTGCAAACGTGCCTGCAAGGATCGATGTCCCAAATACAAGACATCACACGACTCCTGTGACACCAGGAGATGGCATCATTGCCCAGCATGGCAATGATGTGGAGTTTATGGCTGCAGGTCCCGCAAGGAAGGGTGGTAGACATATTGGTTCGAAGGATACTCGCCCTAGGAAGAAAGCGAATGAGGCACAAACAAATCGTTTGATCATCGATACTCAAAATCCGTCCCATGAGAATGTTCCAGATTACAGTTATGTCCAAGAGACATCGTTGGGGGACGCCTCAATGTCAGAACCTATCCTTGAGAACGTAGAGATCTCTGTAAATTACACTAGTGTACATGGAACGTGGGAAAGAAACTCCCTCATCATTGATGATGTATTCGCGTATTTTGTGGCGCGTGAGATTATTGAGACCGATGACATCGAACCACGCTCAGTTGATGAATGCCAACGTAGAGCTAACTGGCCAAAATGAAAAGATGCGATCCAGGCAGAACTTGATTCTCTAGCGAAAAGAAAGGTATTTGGCAAAGTTGTACCAATACCGCCCAACACCAAACCACTTGGTCACAAATGGGTATTCGTTAGAAAGCGTAATGAGAGAAACGAGATTGTAAGGTACAAAGCTCGCCTTGTGGCACAAGGCTTCTCACAATGCCCTGGAATCGACTACGAGGAGACCTATTCTCCCGTAATGGACGTCGTTACGTTCCGTTACCTTGTGAGTTTGGTAGTTTCTGAAAAACTGAACATGCAGCTTATGGATGTGGTTACTGCGTATCTATATGGGGATCTAGATACAGAGATATATATGAAGATTCCAGATGGAATTCAGTTACCCAAATCAAGTGGCTCTAAACCACGGAGCGCATTTGCTATAAGGTTGAAACGCTCACTATATGGATTGAAACAATCCAGATGGATGTGGTATAACCGTCTACACTACTTGATTGGTAAGGGATATGTCAACAATGAACTATGCCCATGTGTGTTCTTAAAAAGGACAAGTTCCGGAATTGCAATAGTAGCGGTTTATGTCGATGACATGAACATAATTGGCACCCTTAAAGAGTTAAGGGAAACCGCTGAACACTTGAAATCCGAGTTTGAGATGAAAGATCTTGGGAAAACACGGTTTTGCCTCCGTTTGGAACTTGAGCACCGTAGAGATGGTATCCTGATTCATCAATCATCTTATACCCAAAAGATGCTTAGGCGGTTCAACACTAACAAGATTAAGCCTTCAAGCATCGTTCGAAGTCACCGAAGACCTTACCAAAGTTCACCAGAGACCCTCGCTAGAAGTTGTTGGAGACCTTACCAGAGAGGAGAGATTGGTGATTTTTACTCTAGTGGTATTTTTGAAAATATGTTGGTTTTAGTATCCAGAATTTAAGACAAATTTTTTTAATCTCTCACAGAAAGTTAGAAGCAATGAAAGTTGATGCGCAACTTAAAACAATTACGTGCACCAAACATGCATGCATATACACGTAATTGGGCTTACGATCAGCTCATTTAAGTTATCCATGCATACACTGGCATCTCAGATTTGTATTCTCTATGCAAACTGTTTCTTAGTATCTTCTTACAAATGTCAACTAAAAGAAGAAATGATCGAGTTTTTATTTTTTTAGAGGAATAGTCGATTAATATTAAAGTTTAGCAAAATTACACATAATAACCCGCTCATAAGAGCTGTCAGATTGAGCCATTACCTAAGCAATTCAATTTTTTTAAGCTAACAAACTAAAGCACCTCCAGTAATACACTCTACACTATCTAAGAAGGAATAAAATAACAAAGATACTATAAGGGACCCTGGCGCCATTCCTCAACTCTGGGAGCTGACCAACTCCAAAAAGAGAAGGACATCTAACAAAACAAAAATAAGATTAAAAATAAAAACTGAAAATTTCAGCCCAAAGACATCAAGCCTTGGCCCTTAAGTGTAGAAGGAACCCTAGCCATGACCCAAGGAGAAGCCACAATCATGTAGTCATCGTCCTGCATGCCGGAGCCAACACCGATGCAGTTCAACCTGTCACGGCCCTAATTTTTCACACAAGAAAATCAATATATATAATCTCATAATTATACATGCGTGAACGTTCAATCATCAATACAAAATACCTGAAATCTTTTTCCTTTTAAACCAAGTTCATACTGATGCCCTGAACTCTAAAAGTTAATATACACTCGCTCCATAGAGTTATATATTACAATGCTTACGAATTAAATTGTCAACAACAAAATAAAACGTAAATGCAGCTCAGAGTAACTATACAACGGAAGTCCTTATCAACGGTAAAGTCACAAAGATAGCTTCCTACCGTAAAGCTGCAAAAGCGCCACCTCAGCTTCAGCCACGATTTCCCTGACCTGCAGGATTAACCCCTACACCATTCCATTAAATAGTGCACCGGGTTGCCACACAACAAACCCGGTAAGCTTATGAAGCTCGTATAAGTAACTCAAAACCAATTACACAAATTTCACAAAAGCCACCTGCTCATAACCTCAATCCTAGCATCCAATTACACAAATTTCGGTCAAACAAGACTTCCTCAAGCAATGTTTGACGCCACCCTAACGCATTACGGCGAATTCCAAAATCACACTCATTTCCCATTTTCCCCCCTAGGAGCTTTTGTCATCAACATGACATCAAAGGTGACAAATAATGAATCACCTTCCTATCCTCACCACAGAGTACAATTCATCGCCACTATGGCTCCTAATGTAAATCAAACCATCAATCAATACAACCAAGGAGAAATCAAGGCAATCACATATCAAAATAAGCAAAACAATTCATAGTAACCCCTGCATATAAATTAGTTCAGGAGGTCACATTAAGTCAAGCAATTCAAGACAAGGTAGTCATCGAAGTCCCACACTCTGACGACGTCTGTAGGTAGCCCCAACCATCACAGCAGTCCTCTCGATCTTTGTTAACTTAATAACAATTCAGCTCCACTACCGAGCAGTCATCACACTGATCATCGCACAGATTTCCACCGGTCATCACCCAGATTTACATCATCCTACTGATTATCACATAGATTTCAAGGATCAACACATAGATTCACAAAGATATCGCCAATCATCACACAGATAGCGATCATCACATAGATTTTGCCCGTCATCACATAGATAGCAATCATCTTACTAATCATCACATAGATATCGCTGATCATCACATAGATAGCGATCATCACATAGATTTCACTGGTCATCACATAGATAGCGATCATCACATAGATTTCGCTGGTCATCACATAGATAGCGATCATCACATAGATTTCGCTGGTCATCACATAGATAGCGATCATCACATAGATTTCACACAGATATTTCTACACGAGCTTTACATGACAATCATCACAAAGATTCACCACGAAGCCACTAATACATGAATATATATGTATATATATATACCCCATAATATATATATAGACACACATAGTCATCCACTTACAAATGCCACTAATACCAACTATAGTTGTAGTTAACCTAATAACTCCAAAACAATAGGGTAATCATGTTCATAACAAATATCAATCATATTCATAACAAATATCGATCCTGCTCATAACAAATATCGATGCTGCTCATAACAATATCAATCCTACTCATAATAAATATCGATCCTGCTCATAACACATATCGATCCTACTCATAACACATATCGTGAGATTTACTCACTAAACGATAAAGGTATTCCATTCATTAATGAACCTTGTGAGATTACTCACCTCGAAATTCCCGCTGCATCTTCAATTCAGAACAAGGCAACCAATCCACAAAATAGCCGTCCAAGGAGTACTACGTCACGTACCTAAGGAATTACAGCTCTCATTCAGTCAACGAATCACAAGGGATAACGTTCGAAACCCTAAATCGAACCAAAATTCCCAAAGTGACTCCAAATGAGGCGAAACCACATCCGAGACCTCCCAAAGTCCCCGGAATTCGTCCACGATCGATGTGACCAAACCACAAGTCGATCAGACGCTCGAATCCTCACGGATAGAATAAATCAATCGGTATGAAACTGCAAAAATAATAACAAATCCATTCGAACTCCAAAATTTGCATATTATATATCGAAACGCTCGTATCGACGAGTAGAAGACATATAATACCAGAAACAATCCCATACATGGCCGGAACACCACCGGAACGCCGCCACAGGCGGTGGCGCACCGCCGTCGGCCAAAACTCAATATTTCACAAAACTCCCAACATCAAAAAGCTTCATCAAAGCATGCTTGTGAACTTTCATAACTGGATCGAAGTCAGAAAACAAGCCTAAGGGATCGAAAACTACCTCACAAGCTGTGAATAGTAATCCCAACTGAGTTGAACAAGGTTTCACGTGAATCGATCCAAACAACCTCCAAGGATCGATCGACGAGGCTGCTCTGAGCTCAACCAAGAAGACTCGAAGCCTTGCCGACGTCGGAACAAGGATTTCCGGTCGGGTCCGATTTCCTCAACCTGTGCCGCCTTGCAGCGCCACTGAGAAGGAGAATCGCCGTAAGAGGCCACCACAGAGACCACCGGAGCAAGGAGGCGAGTCGTTCTGGGCTGGTTTCACCGGAAGAGGTCGCCGGAGCTGCAAGTTCCGACGGGATCGGAATACCGGGTTCGGGTCGGGTCAGAAGGAAAATTTCGTTTCTGAAGGAGTCGACCGAGAGAGAAGAGAGAGAGAAGAACGGCTTCTGAAAAAGGAAAGTGGAAAATGAAAATAATTTCTGATTTTCCTCTATATATACTAAAACGGAAACTTCTTCCGATAGCCATAACTTTCTCATACGAACTCCGATTCTTGCGTTCCTCATGTCCACGAACTCGTATCGACGCGCTCTACAACTTTCGTGAAGGAAGTTTTTTGAGAATCCCAACGAATAAAAAGTCAACCTTTGGCAACCCCCCCTAAAACCATATTCTTCGAATAATTATTCGCCCGAAATACTTCCGCTCCATCCACGAGCCACGAAACCGTCCAAAAATCACAATTTAGATTTCGGAAAATCCTCGGGAAATAAATACGAATTTCCGGGGCATCACACAACCGCTACCAAGTCCCACCCACCGTCGAGAAACGATCCGCCCCCAGCCCGGAGACCTAAACCCAGAAAACAAGAAGCGGCCGAACCCAATTGCAACACCATTCTAAACGAAACTCTGATCAATCTACACTAGCCAAAGTCCGACAGTCGACTCCCATTCCAACTTGAACTTCGCCATCGACGCCTGCCATCCAAACCTGAAGACGGCCTCCAACCCCGATCCCATCCAGATCTTGATCGCTCGACCCACACCCCGCCACGTACGCCAGCAAACAACCGGACCAAAACGGCGAAACGCTTCAACACCGTCGTCATCAAAAATAGAACCACCATCAGAAAAACACCCGCCACCATCGAGGGAAGCAAAAAGTAGGAACAGAAGGAGACATAGGCCTCCCCAATTCCAAACAATATCTCCATCGAAGAAGGAGAAGTGCAGGACTTGAAAATGTTGAGAATTAAGAACTCAAGCAAAGCTTATGAACTAAACAAGCAAATACAAACAATGGGAATAACTTCTCATTGAATGAAACAGACTTTGGCTATTAAATAGCCTTTACAAACCTAACAGAAAGCAACAAAACAGCCCACATTTATGCTAGCTAGAACGTGGTAATCAACAAAAGATTAAGTCAATCAACAACCTACTTCCCTAGTCAACAGGGATTATTTAACAGAAGGATAATGACTCTAACTGAAACACCTACTATCCTGACATTC